>JAAXCT010004113.1:0-14704 GCA_012490785.1 Eragrostis nindensis | reverse complement strand
CTTGAAGCATTTGGCTGTGTCATCTACTACAACTCCACAAGACCCAAGGATGCAGTCCCTTACAAAATACTTCCCCAATGTTTCATGGTCTCGCTTCTGAATCCGACGTGCTTATCGTCGCGTGCGCACTGCTGAACAAGGAGACACGGCACGTCGTCAAAAGGAATTCTTGAGGCCCTAGGTAAGGATGGGGTTGTCATAAACGTCGGTCGTGGAGCAAACATCGACGAAGCAGAGCTGGTCCGGGCGCTACAGCAAGGAGGATTGCAGGAGCTGCCCTTGATGTCTTTGAGAATGAACCCAAGGTGCCGGCAGAGCTCTTATCCATGGACAATGTGGTCCTGTCGCCTCATATTGCCGTTTTCACATCGGAGTCCCGATCAGACTTGCGTGACCACACAATTGGGAACCTTGAGGCATTCTTCTCTGGTAAGCCGTTGCTTACACCGGTACTTCCCCTAATAAGTTCGTGATATCGCAGGTAGGTAAATCCAACTACGTATATGTTTTCTGTAGCACTATTCTGCTGTGCATGCTTCAAAGTACTGTCATTACAGTTTGTACTGATGCAATGTGTGAGGTTGTATGATCTCTTCTTTTATACCGGACAAGAATAAGTACTTGAATGATTAGTGATTACTTGGAGGTGGATACTCCATTGTTTGCCAGGGATAAAAAAGCATGTGAATAGTAACACAATAACTCTTGCATAACAAACTGTCCATGGATATCGGTTTCTCTTGTGATTCGTTATTGTGTAATCTCTATCCTGCAACAGGGTGTTGCAATTAAGCTGGCATTGCCATTTCCTTCATGGGTATAAATCTCTAAGGCCTATTCGATAGGCTCATAATGGTGAAGCAGATGCTACATTGGGATTGAGCTTTCAAGGCGCCATGATAATGGTGAGCAAAAATCAGAAACGTTCTATAAATCAAATCTTGTTGTGAAAATTATGTTTAATTTTTTTTTCCTGTGATCATACAAATACAATACTTAAGATATATTCTGCTCTGAAATTATATTGAATTTTCTGTTATCACTATTTCGTCAAAGCAAATGAACAACATCCGGCCTCTGAACCAGTGGGATCCTTTAATTTGCACTGACAAGGGTGCCAACGGCCAGGGCATTGTACTAGATGAGCAAATTGAGGCAATGGAGAGCAGATGCCAAGCCAAAACGCGAGCGGTATGGTGCCAAATAGTCATCTAGTCACACAAACAACTCAAGTGGTGCCCAGCGACGGTTGGTTGTCCAATGCCATCAGCTACTGTCCTTGGCTCGCTGCAGGTCAAGTGTTTCAATTCTTGGTGCAATGGAGTTATCATAATTCGTTGCATGGGTCCTCCTCCCCACATCAAGTAACGAGTCTCGCTGCCGCGCCGGGCGTCTTCTCAGCCATGGCATCCTCCGGCACGGCGGACTGCGAGCCCCCGTCCCTCCTCCTCCTGCGCCGCGTGGACGCGTCCTTCGCCGCGGCGCTGCGCCAGCGCTTCCGCGTCCTCGACTTCTTCTCGTCGGGCCAATCACTCGAGGCCTTCCTTGCCGCCGCTGCGGCCGTGCCGGAACCACCTAGCGCCGCCGTCGTCTGGGGAGGCGGCCCCGTTCGCGTGGATGCGGCATTCCTGACGCAGTGCCCTCCCTCCGCTGCGTCGTCAGCACGGCCGCGGGCGTCGACCACATCAACCTCCACGAGTGCTCGCGCCGTGGCGTCGTCGTCGCAAACTCCGGCCACGTCTACTCCAACGACGTTGCCGACCACGCCGTCGGCATGCTCCTCGACGTGCTCAGGCGCTTGTCGGCAGCCGAGCGTTTCGTCAGGCGTGGTCTCTGGCTCTGGCCGCCGCAGGGAAACTACCCCCTCGGCTCAAAGGTTTGCTTTGATCACTTCATTTTGGATTCTTCATGAGATCGATTTCAGAGCAGAGTATACGTACCTTATTTCGCCTTAATTGATGCTTTCGATCAGCTCGGTGGCAAGCGTGTTGGCATCATTGGCTTGGGCAACATCGGCTCGCTCATCGCAAAGAGGCTTGAAGCTTTCGGCTGTGTCATCTACTACAACTCGAGAAGACCCAAGGATTCAGTCTCTTACAAGTACTTTCCCAGCGTTCTTGATCTTGCTTCTGAATCCGAGGTGCTTATGGTCGCGTGCGCACTGAACAAGGAGACGCGTCACATCGTCAACAAACAAGTTCTGGAGGCCCTAGGAAAGGATGGAGTCCTCATAAACGTCGGCCGAGGAGCAAACGTCGACGAGGTGGAGTTGGTCCGGGCGCTACATCAAGGAAGGATTGCTGGAGCCGGCCTTGATGTCTTTGAGAATGAACCCAAGGTGCCTGCCGAGCTTTTGGTCATGGACAATGTGGTGCTGTCGCCTCACGTTGCGGTTGTAACGTCCGAATCACGGTCGGACATATGTGACCACACCATCCGCAACCTTGAAGCCTTCTTCTCCGGTAAGCCGCTGCTCACGCCGGTGCTTCCCTAGAAAAGCAGCCACATAGCAGCTCAGTCCCAACTGAGAAGTAAATTTCTGTATAAACTGGATAAACAAATATGCAGCCTATATGTAGGGTTTTGGGAAATGGTACACGGACAAGCGTTAGAGCAACTCCAACAGGCTCTCTACAACCGTGAGTGTAGCTAAATATGGCGATTTTCTGAAAAAAAATGCCGCTCCAACAGAATCGCTACCGTCCTCTCCATTTTTCCTAGCTCTCCATCCCGAATTCTTCGCTCTCCAGGTTTGGATAGCTCGCGCCGCTCGCTATGGGCCCCTTCCCGCGCGCCCACGGCTCGTTCCCACCCCTGCCACCCTGTTTCAGCGCGCGCGCGTCCCCCTTTTCCCCTTCCCGCGCGCTCAGCGCCCACATCTTCTTCCCGCGCGCGTCTCCCTCTTCTTCTTCTCCCCTCCCCCAAACGCATCTCATTCTCCCATCGCCCTGCAATCACAGCAGCCGCCATGTCCATGCCGCCTTGTCCCCGTGGTGCGGTGACTGCTCGCGGAGGAGTCCCCAACCAGCCCTCTCGATTTGTGATGCCCCAATCAATGCCGCCTCATCCCCGTGCTGCGGCGACTGCTCACAGAGGCGTCCTCAATCAGAACCCCCCAATTCGTGATACCCCAATTCGCCGGCGTTTGTGAAGGTCATGGAAGTCAGGGCTCCGGTGGAATTGAGGAGGCAACGGATTTGGATTGGATGGAGAATTGAGTAGTCGGATCGCTACGTCGTCGGGTCGTTCGTCCCACCGGATATGGCCGACCGTCTCAGTTCGTCGTCTCAGATGTCGCACAGGTCGACGTCGAGGAAGAGTTCATACTGGCAATACCTTCTTCCTAGAACACGAGTAGGATACATAATGGATCAGACGCAAGGATTGGATTTTCTTCTAACGAGATCAGCTATGTGGGGATCGATGGAGATGAAGCATGTGAAGAGATCGATACCTGTCTTCCTGTTGAGACGTTGCAGATGTGAAGCCGTCGCCGTCCACAGCCTGGGTCACCGCGCCGTGCGTCGATCAGCAGGCGGCGGCCATGGCCAGCGAGAGTCCGAGGAAAAAATCATGGGGATCGGTGCCAGAGAAAAAATGAAGCCACGGGCGTTGACGTGGCAACGTTTGAAAATAGAGTAGAGATTTGTTTACCGCCTCTGTTGGAGACCCCAACCTTTTACCGAGTCATTCCGTTTTTGACAATCGCTAAAATCAGGAACTTTAGCGACTCTTTCTGCGAGCCTGTTGGAGTTGCTCTTAAAAGAAAAAGGATGCATAACAATATGACTGCCAATGGTTTGTAAATTTCACTCTTGTTTAATCTGCTGGAACCACGTCAGCATTTTGGCACATTGCGTAGGTGGCGCAAACATTTGTGCCCCACTTGTCCTAATATATGTTGGACAGGAATTTATAAACAGTGATGAGATGTACGTCCTCCGCGGGGGCAAAGAGAATCAACTCATGCAGAGCAGAGCCAGTGGCTTATTTGTTGATGATGGATACAACAGCAACAACAAATTGCTGGTACTACGATCGCAATAGCCCGGCCCTTGTTAATTACTCGATCCACAACAATTCGAATTTGGGCCGGCGTGCGAATCGTTAGTAAACAAGCGCCATATGTTCCTAATTAAGCATTTCACCAATTCATCGAGGAACCGACATTCCAAGAAAAAGTACAAATGATGCAGCATCAGGATCAGTACTAATAGTGAGTAAAAAATGATAGCTTTTCACATTCCAACCTTGAGATCAATGACAGCAAACTGGGACTCCCTCCTCTTTTTCCCTTCCTGCACTGCACTAGTGATGATGATGTTTAAAAGCAGTAACACATGGATACAGGTCGGTCTACCTGACCGAGTGACCGGAACCGTAGCAGAAACTAGTACGGCGCATTATGGTGTCGATTCTTGTCATGAACGCATTCAAAAACCATAAAAACAGACCACAACAACAACATGAACAAAATAGATTTTTTTTGACATACTATCAGGATGTCATAATAAGTCGGGGCTTAATGTGTTACTCGATCCACCACAATTTGTGAATTTGGCCTGGTGTGCAAATCATTTTGGTAACAAATACTCCTACCTGTTGTGAGACGGTAACGAGCACCACAGGCATTTCACAAGAAAAGGCACAGATGATGCAGCATCAGGATCAGTACTATTAGTTAGTAAAAAAACGATACTAGCTTTTGACATTCTAACCTTGAGATCAATGACACAGCCACCCCAAATGGACAATCTCTCTCGCGCTCCCTGAACTAGTGATGATGTTTCAATGCAGTAGGACATGCATACAGTTGGTAGTACGTGACCGGACGGTAGCAGTACGCACACATTATGGTGTCCATTGTAGTATTGTCACATACGCATTCAAAACCCATAAGAACGTACAGATCACAGCAACAGTAATCATATGGATTTGAAGTTTGAAACAAAGGTTATATAATCAGTGAGTGTATATATACTTACATGAAGAAAAAATTACAAGGGAAACGACAGCCGCCACTGACACGCGCATGGAAACAAAAACCACTAGCAGCTGTGCAAGAAGGTTGACGATCATGCTCGGACGCAGGTCGTCGAGCAGCGGTGCCTTTCGTATCCGATCCATGGCAGTCAGTTCACTGTGGGCGATCAGCAGGCCAGGGCACGCACCCCTAGGATGGGTAGGGAGGGCCAGTTGAACAGTGCGCTCAGCCTTCAGAAGCTCTGATCTGTGACCGCAGCCATGGCAGTGACCTGTTTCCGTTGAGATCCGGGTGACGTCACGCCACGCCACTCCTCTCCCAACGGCTAGCGCACGAACGCACGTGGCGGCAACCACCGGCTGCCGGAGCAGGAAGAGAGAGAAAGAGATTCCTCCGCGACGCACTCCCCGAGGAGCCCGTCCAGGACGCGCTCCGCCACCTCGTCCGCCACGTCGCCGGCCTCCTCCGCCACGCCGGGTGGTGTCCCAGCCGACGCACGCTCGCCGACGCCAGGTCCGCCGCCACCAGCGCGTCGATGTCGCCCACCACGCGGCAGTCCGCCGCCGGGAAGCTCCGCACGCGCTTCCACACCCGGGACAGCAGCGGCGCGCCGCGCGGCAGCTCGCTTACGCCGTCGAGCAGGAGGAGGTCGGCGAGGATCTCCTGCGCCAGGTGGAACATGAGCTTCCGGTTCCAGCGGTGGCGGAGCGGGCCGAGGCGCGCCTCGTCGTCGGCGGGGAGCTCCAGCTCCAGGAGGTGGAACACGATCGGGTCCACCGGCGACGCCACCGTGTGACCCTTGAACGGCCGCGGCGCCGAGGTCCGCATGAAGCCGCCGCGCTCCAGCACCGTGCGCAGGTAGCTGTACTCCGGGTCCTCCTCCAAGTCTTGTCTGGAGGGGCCAAGAACGGAAGGTGATGAGCTCGCCGGCGCGGGTAGAGGTGCCGGTGACGGCGGAGTTATTAGGCATCCTGTTCCGCTTGCGCCGGGAGGAGGAGGTTTCTTGGCCCGCGTCGCGAAGCGCTCGCAGCCGTCCGGTTTCTTGGCTCTGGCGGGCGTGTCCAGCGGCGGCGGCGGGGGCGGCGGCCGCGACGGCTTCGCGCGCTGCGGCGGCGGAGGTGGCGGCAGATTCTTCGGTGCCAACGGCACTCTTGGCTTCTCCGTGCTCGGCGCTTTACTCGCCGACGGCGGCGACGGCTTATTACCACCTTCCTGAACGGCGACAGCCAGTAGCTTGTCTTTGCGGACAGGGACCGGACTGGCATTCTCCTTGTTGTCAGTGCTCTGCTTCTGCAACGCCGACTTGCGGCTGGCCACGTTCTCCTTGGCCTGCCTGATGATCTCCTTGGCCGTCGTCCGCTCCCTAGACTCGCGGTCCTCGCGGAGAGCTCGCCGGCCGGCGGCGTCCTGCTGCTTGGTCTTCTTCTTCTTGCCGGCGGACGTGGGCGACGTGGGCAGCGACATGTACTGCGCCGCCCGGTCCAGAACGTTCTCCTTGAGCGCCGGCAGCGACAGACGAGCGCCGTCCCACGACGCCCGCGCCGACGTCGAGCCCCGCGGCGTCTCCGGCAGCGACCGCGTGACGTTGCAGCTCAGGCTCCGCAGCGGCTCGCGGCGGTTCATCGACTCGGGGATCACGCGCTTCTTCTTCTCCTCCTTGGAGGACGATGCCGGGGAGGAGGACGACGAAGACCTCCGCGCGGAGGACCTGGGCTTCTTGGCCTGAGCCGGCGACGGCGACTGGTTGTCCGGCAGGCCGTCGATGCCCATGAGGCGCGCCACGAGGCTGGGCGTCCTGGGCGTCTCCGCCTCCGACGACGGCGCGGTGGCCTTGGCACGCATCTTCCGGCACGCCAGGGCGTCGAACACAGGCTCGATCTGCACACCAATCTGTTCGCACACCAATTTGGTTGAAACAAGAGGAATTCGCAATCAGCATACAAGTGGTGGAGGGAATTCAAGAACTGTAAGCAAGGAACCAACCGGAATGTCGTTGAGGTTGTCGGCGTCGAGCTCGAGGCTGTTCCGGGGCGCCTCGAAGCCGCCTCTCTTCCCCTTGTCCTGGCTGTCGCGCCGCCGGTCGTCATCGTGGTGGTAATTGTTGTGCGGCGCGACGACGGCGGCGTGGGAGGAGGAGGAGGGCGGGCGGCCGACGCAGCCGGCGCCGGGGGCGAAGATGAGGTAGTGCACCATGGACATGCACCCGAGGGGAGGCTCCGCCGCTGCCCTGGGCGTGGCCGGGGCGGAGGCAGAGCGCCTCCGCGACTGCCAGAACGACGACTGCTGCTTCTTCCACATGATGAGCGAGTCAAGATGGAAATCGACAACAAGATAGATAGGCGCAGGGGGGATTCCGTTTGTGGTGCTGCGAGCAACGAGGCGTTGC
Organism: Eragrostis nindensis; assembly: GCA_012490785.1. Lineage (NCBI taxonomy): Eukaryota > Viridiplantae > Streptophyta > Magnoliopsida > Poales > Poaceae > Eragrostis > Eragrostis nindensis. The sequence goes on along the minus strand of JAAXCT010004113.1, from coordinate 7,334 downwards.
TCTTGCTCCTCCCTGGCCCTGTCCTCTGGGACGGAGAGTGAGATCACAGCAAGTTTGAAGTTGGAGACAGAGTGTGGCTGGTCTGGAGGAGAGTGTGTGAGTGAGTGTTCGGTGGTGAAGTAGTTAATCTTGGGAAGGGAGATGCCGGTAAACACGGAGTTAAAAACACAGGATCTGAAGAGAAGAGTGAGGTCAGCATCGCATTGGGCACTGAATCCACAAGCGGAGGAGAAAGGAATTTGTCCCGGCAACGTACAGGAGAAAGTTGTTATCATGTGCTTTCAGCTTCAATGCGTTTCATCAGTTTTTTTTCTCTCTCTGTGTCTCTCCCTCGTATCAGGGGCCCCATGCACGAGCGAATGAGATAGCCAGGGAGCCGTTATTCGTTAATCTTCCCTCCAATTTTCAAAACTAGATCAAGGGCATGCGCCGTAATTACCTACTAGTACTACCTTATCCAGCAGCCAGCACGTGCTGCGCTTAAGCTCTTCAGATCCTCTTCTCTTGTTGCAAATTTGAACTAATGCGCTTCTTCTGTATAAATAATGGTTAATGGTGTAGTAGACTGGATCTTAATTATGCCCTTGATGCCTGCAAGCATGTACATTTGCACAACTAGTTTGCGCGTAAAACATACTAGTCAGCACTAAATCAAAAGTTGTTACTTGCAGACAGCAGAGACAGTAAAAAAGGAAGAAAGCAGATAAAGGATATGCTGTTTGTTTAGACAGGATCTCCTCAACTTTTGAACACCCCCATAAGGTTGGCTTTGGGACTCGGAAAGGCTCTTGCAGTACCATGACCATGCAGATGCACGACGGCACTCGCAGCTAGACATGTGTGTGCTCTCTCTCCCTGTCTTGTGCAGGTCGAGAGAGACGAAGTGATGGGCTGATGACGGACGATATGGCGGACGGCCGAGGACGACGACGATTCCAACCACAAATCCAAACGGCCCTCGCCTCCATGGAGGGACTTTGGTTAATCCCCAGGCGACACGGATTTTAATTACTGTCGAGATCGATGTTATCGGTAATTAAGCGCCTCTACCGGGTGATTTTACTGGATAACGACACGTTTTGAGCTCCCACTGGCCGCACTGAAATTGAGGTACCAACTTGTACTGGAGGAGTAGTGTGACTGACTGCCGCGGGAGGGAGTAAATCCGCGGAATCTCTCTCTGACAGGACATGGACAAGCACCCAATTACCACCCCATCCCATGAATCTCACCTCTTTCTTTTTCTGGCATATATATCCTCGCCTCTTTTTCAGTGAGGAATTTTACTGCCACAAACGGATGGGAGTTTGTTTTCAAATCACTCGGCTACTGCTGGCTGTGGGTACCACATCGACGAGCGGGTGATGCAAGCTTTGCACGCACACGGAGTTGATTCTACTGTCAATGAATTAACTAATCCATTAATCAGACTGCTATACGTATCTAGGAACAGGGCTAGCAGTAAATTACTCGGCCTAGATCTATCTCAGCGAGTAGTATTGATCATGTTCAGGATTTCAAACTGCACCGATTTGAAAATTCAAATGGGACCAGCTGTACAGTATTCACGGGTTTATTACCACAACTGATGCAACGGCCATGCCTTTAAGTGATTCAATTATGGCGGTAGTGGTCAGCAGATCAATGAATGCAAAATTAACAAGGCTAGCTGGTAGTAATGCTTTACTATTACCAGTTGGAACGAAGAGATTAGTGAGTGCACGCGCCAACCAACCTGTAATATGTTTTCCCCTATACATATATTTACCATTATGGGTGTGCTTTGCTCACACAGGAGCTACCAAGCGTGCCAAGGCAACAAGCAAAACAAGGCCTATCTAAATGGCCAAATTGTCTGGAGCAAAGTATGTCTAAGACACACTACGAATTTGTGGTTATTGACACTATTGGCGATGAAACAATTATCTTCAACACTTCTATCTCAATACATAAAATACATTAGAACTTGAAAACTTTCACAAAGATACATTGTGATATTCTCTACCAGTGCACTTTTTGATAGATTTTTTTTCCAATGTTTGCATAGTTTTCGCATTGTTTTGATATTTAATTGTGAAGAGTACAATGCAAACAATTGAATAAAAATCTATCAAAAAATATACTGATAGAGAATGTCATAATGTATCTTTGTGAAAAGTTTCAAGTTCTAATTTATTTATGTAGTGAGGAAAATTTTATTGTTTCATCACTAATTAATGATGTGTCCCAGACAATAACAACGAAATTGTAGCGTGTCTGAGACGAATTTGATTTCGACAGTGTATTGTGGGTGTGAAGACAAACTTTTTTAGTGTGCTCCAGAAAAATTTGCCATATAAAATTGTATACCTAACTGTTCAAATGCTATCACTGTTTTATTTCAGTTCATTTAACGATTCATTAACGCAATATTTGGCTAATAAATGAGACCACCACATTCATTCTCAAGAGCTCAAAATTACAATTTAATAAGTAAAGAATGAAAAGAAATTACCTATCACTGTCAATGTATAAATTTAGTCTAAAAATACCCTCCACATATTTTAAAAATATGTTAACTTAGCAAATACGTAGTCAGAAAACAAAGACTCAAGATCAAAAATCTATCTTAATATTTGGTCATGAAACAAAGCCACCATGTTCGCTTTCAAAGGCTAGAAATTAGCACATTAATCGAAGGAAAAAAGAAAACCTTACCAACCAGTGTCATTATAAAAATACTAGTCCAAAATGTCCTCCACATGTTTTAAAAATTATCCACTAGTGTCATTAAGAAAAAAAATTACTCCCTTTGTTTTAAAATTGTTGACACCGTTGATTTTTGAGTTGCTTTGACCGTTCGTCTTATTCGAATTTTCTCAAATATACAAAAATTATAAGTTATTTTTCAATTTTATTTAGTAATAAAACAATGCATAACAAGATATATGGTAATTTTAAAATATTTTAAATAAGAAGAATGGTCAAACGCAACTATAAATTTCAAAGACATCAACAATTTGAAAAACCAAGGGGTGTAGTCCAGAACCCCATCCACATGTTTTAAAAATTACCCACCATTGTCATTATGAAAATAGCCAGAAATTCCTATATATATGTTATAAATGAACTTACTTTATACAGTACCGCGAAAACATTCAACTGGAAGTAATAGTGACATAAAAGTAACGATGTTAAGATAATAATATTTAATGTTTATTAAATATAACTTATTAATAGCCGCGCAAATGTGCGGCTTGTTGCACTAGTTAAATTAATATTTGGCCAAGAAAGAGAGCCACTTTGTTCACTCTCAAGAGCAAGAATTTACCACATTAATAGGAGAAAAAAAAAGAAAGAAAATAGCCACTGTTGCCATTAGAAAAAAAAATTAAGTCCAGAATGCACTCCGCTTGTTTTAAAATTGCTCACCACTGTTATTATGAAAACATAGTCAAAATACCCTCCACATGATATAAAAATTACACACCATTATCGTTACAAAAAATAAGCCTGAAATACTTATATATAGGTTTATAAATTACAAAAAAATTGTGATTATGAAAAAGATCAATTGAAAATAATAGTGAAAATAAATACGATCCTGAAAGACTATAATAATTGATGAGGCATTTGATATAATACACTGCTAGCCGTGTAAATGTGCGGCCATCATACTAGATTATTTTGAAAAATAAATGGGATCCTAAAAGAAAGAACGGAATGAGCATCGTCCACTGTAGCATGATCACTGCATAATACTCTTCCGCAGTTCATTGCCAATTAGCACCGATGCCTGCTTCTAGTTGTGCTAGTTGTGCTTGATTGACTGCCGGTTATAATGGGCCGAAAATAAAACCTACAAACTCAATGATTAAGATCTTTTCGAACCTCTTACCACTTGAAAGGTAATTGTTGTGCCGTAAAAGAGCCCTAATATTATATGAGTAACATGGTAATTTTTGTAATGATAGTGATGCGCAATTTATAAACATGTATAGTGAGTGTTTTGGATTTATTTTTTCTATGGTAGTGGTGGGTTCAAGAGCGAACACTAGGGCTTTGAACTACTGATATGATAGATGCTGAAATTGTTTCCCTTTCCCTTTATGCAATGGTTAATTTGGATGAAGCTAATCCAAGTCATCTGATGTTCTGGGCGGGCTAATTTGGAATTGAGCGATGGATCGAGATCACACAGGCCGGGTGCACGCACGAACACAAGACGGAGTCTGAGGTGTTGACTTGGCCGGCCCGGGCGTGAGCTCGTCTTTGTACCGCACGCACACGTGCATCGGTTGACCCAGCAGCAACGCGATAGCTGTGGTGCTAAAGCTACTGTACAGTCTGTACTGGCCAGGCTCGTGATCACTAGCAGTGCACTACTCTAGCTGATGAGTAGCCGTACTGTACGTTTTTGCCTGAAATGAGCAACCAATCTCACGTCGGAATCGAACGGGACGGCCAGGTTATGACCCGATCTCAGTAAAGTAGCACGTTAGTGGTCGTACTCGTACTGCGTAGCTAGGATTTGATTCTTATATTTTGAAATAAAGAAAAAAAGGTAATCTGGCGAGTACTTGTGATTCCAACGGTGGTAGAGGACCCAAACCCAAATTGGATGTTAAAAACTCCTCCGTGGACACCGAAAAACATCAATCTCCAACGGAAGTCCTAAATTCCTCCTCCCCCATTTCATTCCGCCGCAGCCGGGTCCGCCGCCAGGAGCCGGTCGTTGCCTGCTACTGCTACACTTCTTCCATGCCGAGGCTCGTAGCTTGCGCCTGGGCGTGTGGGGGGGGGGGGGGGTGGGGGGGGGGGGGGGGGGGGGGGAGCCACGCCGGGCCGCCGCACGGGGGGGGAGAATATGTGAACTAGGGTTCCCGATCTTCCGAAAGGTTCTGATAACTCTCGATTTGGGTGGAAACTTGACACACGTCGATCCGCTTCAGAACAACACGTTCTAAACCCCGCAATCGCAGCAGCACCACGTCTCCTCAGGTTATCGACCGCGGTGCACGGTCGACCTCGCCAAGAAGGCTTATCCTTGCCTGCGAATCGAAGAAGAACACAAGCAAGAACACAGTAGATTGCAACCAAAATTGCTGAAAAACTGAATTAAGCTCCACAAGTTGGGGTCTCACAAACCGATGAACGGCGAACGAAAACTGTTCTTGACAGATAATCTAAGCAAAACCCACCCTAACTTGGGCGGCGGCGGCTACTGTAGATATAGACCTTAGGGCGTGCAAGACCCCCTGGACGCGCCCCTAATGGGCTCCAACACGATACAAAGCCCAAAGGCCAAATTACGGTGGCGCAGCACCGGAACAGATTCTGGACGTCAACTTGTTTTTGACGATTCCCGATGACTCCGGACGAATTTTGACATGAGACCGGCGCCGTTGGAAAGGTTATCAAATTATCTTTCCAAGCATATGAAAAACGTCAAAAACCGAGTCCGTATGCGACCTGGGCGACCGTTTTAGTGCAGACTGCTCCTGGACTCCGAAACCGATCCGAAGTGACTTGAATTGTGGGTCCCAACTTGGTTTGAACGCCCTTGCTGTCCATCCATGCCTCCAAGTTCCTCTCCAATCATCTCCTGGTCCTCTCCATGGTTCCTAATCACAAATAATATTAGGTAGCAATCTATCCTCAAATTCATATAAATGAGTGCTTAGGAACGAGCTCACCTCTAGATTCAACTGTCGTGCGCGAGCTCGAGTGATTGGACCTGTATATCCAGCGGAGGTGTGACATTATATCCGAAAGAGCGATGTCCTCATCATCCTCCCCCTCTTGAATTGGAGTCGTCCTCGACTCAAACTCATCTTCTTCTCCCAAATAAGGTGTCAAATCTGAAATATTGAAGTAGGACTAACCCCGAACTCGGGAGGCAACTCAAGTTTATATGCATTATCATTAATCTTTTCAAGTACTTTGAAAGGACCATCAGCTCTAGGCATTAATTAGACTTTCTCAAATCTGGAAATCTATCCTTTCTCAAATGCAACCATACTAAATCACCGGTTCAAACTTAACTTCTCGCCTACCTTTACTACCAGCAATTCTATATTTTTCAGTCATCTTTCAATGTTAAACTTAGTTGTCTCATGCATTTCAAGATAAAGTCAGCACGCTCTTTAGCATCATTATGTATCCTCTCAATAGTAGGCAAAGGTAGAATATCAATTGGAGCACGGGGATTGAAACCATACACTACCTGAAAAGGACTTACCTTGGTGGTAGAATGTGTGGCCCGATTATATGCAAACTCCACATGAGGCAAACATTCTTCCCACATCTTCAAATTTTTCTTCAAAACAGCCCGCAACATAGTCCCCAAAGTGCGGTTCACCACCTCTGTTTGTCCATCAGTTGTGGGATGACAAGTGGTAGAAAATAACAATTTTGTACCCAACTTGTTCCACAAAGTACGCCAAAAATGACTCAAGAACTTAGCATCACGATCTGAAACAATAGTAGAAGGCCCATACCATGCAAACGAACAATCTCTTTGAAAAAGAGGTCAGCAATATGAATAGCATCATCAGTCTTATGACATGGTATAAAATGCGCCATCTTGGAAAATCGATCCACTACAACAAAAATGCTATCCCTCCCCCTTTCTTAGTCTAGGCAATCCCAAAACAAAATCATAGAAATATCTGCCCAAGGAATAGAAGGAACAGGAAGAGGCATATATAAACCATGTGGATTCAAACGAGACTTAGCCTTTGACATGTGGTGCAGCGAGCCACAAAACGCTCCACATCTTTCCTCAACTTTGGCCAAAAGAAGTGAGAGGCCAAAACATCCGCTGTGATTTTGGCACCAAAATGCCCTCAATCCTCCTCCATGCGCTTCCTGCAACAACAATAGACGAACGGAACCAATGGAATGCATAGGCGGTTAGCTCTAAACAAAAAACCATCATTCAGCACAAATTTGTTCCATGCCCGCCTTCTTTACAATTCAGCAACACCTCTCTAAAATCAGGATCAAACGCATATTGTTCTTTAATTGATTCAAGCCCAAAATATCCGACAATCAAGTTGAGACAGCAAAGTATATCTTCTAGACCAAGCATCAGCAATCACATTATCCTTCCCTTTTTTATGTTTAACAATATAGGAAAAGTCTCAATAAATTCAACCCATTTAGCATGTCTACGGTTCAGATTATTTTGAGAACGAAGATACTTAAGTGCCTCATGATCAGAATGATAACAAATTCTTTAGGCCACAAATAATGACGCCACGTCTGTAAAGAACGTACAAGTGATACAATCTTTATCATACGTGGAGTAATTCAGAAGGACCAGTTATTTTCTCACTAAAGTATGCAACGGG
>JAAXCT010004112.1:7500-14725 GCA_012490785.1 Eragrostis nindensis | reverse complement strand
CTCACCTCAGTGCAGCTTCACCGCATCTCCTTGCCATCGCGCCCGCCCACTGCTCCAGGTCGGCGCCGCCCCGACGCCCTCAGCGCCGTCAAGACCCTCGGCGCGGTCGCCTCCTCCGCCACCGCCGTCTCCCTCCCGTCTTCCTGTCTTATTCTCCCGCCTGCTCCGCCTCAACTGGCGGCAGCGAGCGCCGGGCCGGCCACGGCGAGGCGCGGTTGAGCCTAAGCGCGACGTCTTCGCCTTGGCGCCCATCTTTCCGCCGCTTCTTCCTCCACAACGACATCGGGATGCTTCGTCCTCCGTCTAGCGCGCCCATCACGTTGAGTCAACCGCGCCGCAAGGACGCGGCGGCCAATCCGCTCCAACTCGCGTTTGTCGCCACGGGCCCGCACCGCGCCACCGAAGTGGCCGACGGGGACACCCACGACGGAGGCACGCTCCTGCTCTGGGTACCCTGCTCCTGGCGCCGACGGGCAGGCTCGGCGCATGCGCGTGCTGTTCCGCCGACGTGCTACTCAGGCAAGGTCACGTCGTCATGGCATCACAGATCCGCAATTGAGGTCGTTTGGTGCTGAATTGTTTGTCCACGCTTCCCCTACGGCGGCGAGTGGGCGTTCGTGGCGGACGCGGAGGCCATGGCCGAGGACCCCTTGCCGGCTGGCGACTTTGCGTCGCATCGGGGAGACGAAATGGGGCCTCTGATGCCATCGAATCGAGCCCGTGCGTTTGCCGGCGGCGAAGAAGCAGAGCATCAAGAATAAAATGACCCTGCCCTGCTCGCTACACTTTCTTCTTGTTCGTCCTTCGCCTCTAGCGGTCCAGCCGATTCCTTCGGCCGGTGAGCTCCAATGGCAGACGGGCAAGTGGGCGCGCGCGGGGGCGCGCAAGCACGGCGGGCGAGCTCGAGTACAAGCAGACGCGCGGGGGCGCGCAAGCACGGCGGGCGAGCTCGAGTACAAGCAGACGCGCGCGAGCGTGGGTGCGGACGCGATGTCGTGAGCGCAGCGACGGACGCGCGCGGTCGCAGGCGTGAGGGCGGCGGCAATGGTGGCGCGCGAGAGTCGAGACTGCTCGGCTCGTGGGAAGCTGGTGCTGCGCCCGCCTGGCCTTGTCCTCTTTCTTGATCTATTCAGGCCGTCAGCACGGCTTCCATTGCCAACGAGAAGTGATGTTGCGTACATGCAATTTTTTTTTGTGTCGTTTTATATTATCAATCAAAAAGCAATTTTTTTATAAAACAACAGAAGTTTGCAACAATTTATTCAGCAAACACAAATATATTTGTATTTAATTTTGCGTCTAAGAAATAAATAATTGCAACGATAAGGATAATGGGTGAGGAGGAAAGGGGGTGAAAGAGTACACTCACCACATCCAATGGATGGTGATCACACTCAGGTAAGCCAGCCAACCAAACACAAACTAGCACTAGCAAAAAATTGTCTATCTAAGCAACTAAACATGTGCATGTTTCTTGTTCCTTCGTTAGGCTAGCCTGTTTTATCCTAGCCTAGATAAGATCCTATATAAGGCTAAGATAGTGCAGGAAACCAAACACACCCTATACTAATTCAGGATAGGAAGTGGTACTTCCTATGTTCAAAAATATAGTATACATCTAGTTTTGTTTTAAGTCAAATTTATTGAACTTTAACCAATAATATCTAAAAATATATATTATTTTAAAGTAAGATAATTACTCTTTTCATACTCATATTTCTGGGCGTTCTGGGGTATCGTAGAGTTTTCACAATTCTGGGGTTCTGCGACTTGTCTTCGACTCGTTTCGACTTTGCCCCAGCGACGCACGCTCCCGAGGAAAAAAGGCGCTGCGCTTTGGGCTTCCGCGAGAGATAATTAAAACCTGTCGGCTCTCAACGCAAACCATCTCTCGCACTCTTCTCGCCTCCCGTCTCGTCTTCAAGGCACGCAGCGCATCCTTGCCTTGCACTTGCAACAGCATGCAGCACAGCACGCACGCCTCGCGCGCCGCTTACTCTCGCTCGCCGACGCCGCTCCGCGCTCGCCACCCGGTGGCCGTCGCTCCAGCGCCGCTCCTCGCCTTGCGCCCTTTCCTCCTCGCCAGCATGGCTCGCGTGCCGCCGCCGTCCGTCGACGCCGGCTCCATGGACGAGATCATCATGTGCCTCTGTGAAAAAAAAAAAAAGTGGGAAAGTTTTTAGATCGAACATGCAAGCTAAAACGGATCATATTGAAAACAAAACTGAGTAGTAGCACTCCACGATATCTTACGAGCAGCAGGCGCTTGTTTTAGACTAAGGTTTCCCTGCTTTATTAGAAGCAAAAGTATGCTGGGATACCAGATAACAGCTAGTTCGGGGCACAAGGCCCCCCACCGGTATCAGAACAGAAAACAAGCAAAACAAGAACAAAACACCAGTTCTAGTTCAAACAGAACAAAAGAAAGGTTATTAGGAGCAACCGAACCCACAAAACAACGACCACAGAACTATCCCTATTACATCCATCACTACAAGAAAACATGGTTTCAGTCACCAAGTTTTAGTGACCAAGGAAAATTTTTCTATGTTGGTCACTAAAAGTTGATTAATAGTGACCAAGTTTGAATTTTTTTGTGGATATACGCTTTTAGTGACCAACGTTATATGTAGTTACTAAGGTTGTGTTGGTTGCTCTATAATTTTAGTGACCAACATATACAATTATTGGTCGCTAATACATATAGTGACAAGGTTTTAGCCACCAAAATATGACCAAGCTTGTTGGTGACAAGCTAGCTATTGTGACCAACAATAAACATATACATATAGTGACCAAGTACCTTGGTGACTAATAATCAGTTTTCTTGTAGTGCATGTTAACAGGCAGACAACATCATCGAGCTTCTGGCCATTAGCTTTAGCTTGACTTGCGATGATGATGTTGATCTCCTCCCTTTCATTAGGCTTCGACAACACCAGCCATCTCTGCAGTATGGATAATATTCGATGGATTATTGACTGTGGAGAAGGACACAGCTGGTTTCTAAAAACGAAATCATTTCTGGTTAGCCACAATGCCCAACATATGGCCCCCAGAAGCATTAGCATTTTGCTATTTCTTTTGGCATGATTCTCCACTAAAGCCAACATGTAGAATTCCTCTAAACTCGCAGGGACTATGTTCCAATTGAAAATCTCTCTAAAGACACTCCATGCAAAATTTGCTAAAGGACACCTGAACATAATATGGTTTGCCGTCTCTACTTTCCCACACAGCTTGCACAATGCAGTGCCTTTCCATTTCTTCTTGATGAGTACATCAGCCGACGGTATCCTATCTCTATCCAGCTGCCACAGGAAAATTTTTACCTTCAGCGGGATCTTTGCTGCCCACATTGCCTGTAGGCTGGAGTTAATCACCCCTTGGTTCAGTATATGTTTGAAAAGAGATGCCGTAGAAAATTTTTCAGAATTCTCTAACACCCATTTGACAGTATTATTCTCCTCTGAAAGCTCAATCATATCCATTATTTCCCCTAGCTGGATCCATTCCTCCCACTCCTCTGTCCCTAGGTTTCTTCTGAAGGATAGATTGATATTGTTGTCTCCCAACACTTGGGCCACAGTATGAGTTTGTTGATTGCATATTTGGAACAGTTTATTGTATCTGCATTACATTTTAGTGGCACATTATCTACCCATACATCTAACCAAACTCTTATCTTTTTGCCATTCCCCACAACATACACCAGTCGACCCAAAGCAGCAAACTTCTTGATTTTGTGTAGGCCTTTCTAGAATTGAGATCCCCCTTCACTCTTACTGCTATAAAAACCACCATCACCAAGATATTTCCACCTCAATAGACTTGTGCAAGGATCAGAATCTCCTCTTTCCAACCTGACTATCCACTTAGCCAGCAGACATACATTCATTGATCTGGATTCAGTAAAATCCAAACCTCCAAATTCTTTTGGTAAAGCCATGTCCTCCCATTTCACCAAGTGATATCTCTGCTTATTACCTTTAGACTGCCAGAAGAAATTTGCTCTAGATGTTTGTACTTTATAGTGGGTTGGTTCAGGTATGTAAGAGATACATCCCCATCGAATATGTGGGTACTGCACTAAGACAGGTCTCTACTTTTATCGATCTCCCTCCTGATGCCATGTACCCATCTTTTTCATTATCTTCTAGGGTATATATGCAAAATCTTAAGAATATAGCATTACATCCTCACGGGGATTCCAAGATACTTCATTGGCAGTTTCCCTCTATTGCAGTTATACATATCTGCAACTCTGTCATTTTCCTCAATGGTGGCCCCAATTACTATCACATCGCTTTTATCATAGTTAATCTTCATTCCAGACATATTCTCATAACAGTACAGCAGGAATTTAGTGTTTGCTATTGACCGATCATCCATTTCCAGAAAAATCACCGTGTCATCTGCATATTGTAAATGAGTTAGGCCTCCTTCCACAATGTGTGGGATTACCCCTCTAATGAGTCCTTCTCTCTTTGCTCTTGTCAGAATGGTTCCTGGGCATCAGCCACTAAATTGAAGAGCAGTGGTGATAGAGGGTCGCCCTGCCTTCAAACCTTTGTATGTTCTGAAAAAATTGCCAAGTTTACCATTAATCAGGATTCCAACCTTCCCACCCTCTACTAGTTGCTTAGTCCAATGGATCCACTTTGCTGGAAAATTCTTGGCGCATAGCACTTCCTCTAAAAAGTCCCAATGTACTTTATCATAGGCCTTCTCGAAGTCTAATTTCAAGATTATACCCTTCTTCTTTGTTTTCCTAATCTCATGCAAAGTCTCATGCAGGATCACAATGCCATCCAAAATAAATCTGCCAGGAATAAAGGTTGTCTGTGTTCCACTGATCAGTTTATGTGCAAATTCCGTCAGTCTCAAGGTAAGCACTTTAGAGAAAATCTTGTAATCCACATCTAATAGACATATAGGTCTGAAATTCTTTATGTTCACCGCCTCTATGATCTTTGGAATTAGCGTAATGTGTCCATAGTTCAGTCTGCTTGTATTCATATTGCCAGCATGAAAAGATTCAAACATCTCTAAGAAAGTATATTTAATCTGATCCCAGAAAGCCTTATAAAATTTGACTGAAAACCCATCAGGGCCTGGGGCTGTCTCTGTTTTCGTATCATCAAGAGCAGCCTTGATTTCTTCTAAACTAATAAGGCACGAGTTCATGCGATCAATCTTCGCACCAACAAGCCAATGTACCCACCTCTTAATCCACCTTTGATTTTAATCTTGATCAACCCATCGGCAGCCTCCATCCTTGGATTTTAAGAAATGTAGGGCCGTTACATTTCTTAAAATCCAAGGATGGAGGCTGCCGGTTTGGAGTCAAATCATTGTTTTTCTCACCGAGCGAGGCCCTCACCCACCTGCCGCACCCACCGTACCCGTGCAATCCCACCCCAAGAATCCAGCCAGCCTTTCCTAATTGCTTTCTTCTTTCCATCTATTATATATATATATATATATATATATATATATATATATATACTGCCGCACCCACGTACCCGTGCAATCCCACCCAAGAATCCAGCCAGCCTTTCCTAATTGCTTTCTTCTTTCCATCTATTATATATATATATATATATATATATATATATATATATTATATATATATATATATATATTATTTACTATACAGAGCGCTGCGCGCTGAATAGCCTATTCAGCGCGCTGCTCCAACCAACCCACGTGATTGTGGTCCAGCCAACCAACTCAACCTCCGCGGTAGTATATCGGGCACCCGCGATCGTATATGTCACGACACAGCCTCAGATTGTATATTAATTGTCTGCGAGTATTATACTACGATGACCACTATATATATGACCGGATCCTCAGTTTCTCTCTCCTTCCCCATTTTCATCATACCATTCTCTCTCCTCACCGTCTCACCTGCCACCGAGACACATCCAGATCTAGATCTCGCTGGTCGGCGGCGCCGGCGAACGAGCTCGCCGGACGTCGAGCCGCTGCCGCGCGTCTTGATGTCAAGCAACTGCTGCTCGTCCCCGTTGGGGGCACATCGCCGCCGACCGAGCTCGTCCGCGCGGCTGCTTCGTGCTGCGAGGCCCCTGGAGAGGCGCGTCCACCCGGCCGCGAGGCGAGGAAGGCAAGACGACCTCGCGCCGTGGACCAGGTTGCCGCTCCTGCACGAGGCGTCTTGCGGCAGGCGAGTGAGAGGCGTCTGAGCTCACTGCAGGACGACTGCGGTTCAGACTGCTGCTCGTGCGCGGAGAGGCGGTGGCTACTGGCTTGACGCAGCATTTTCCACTCCGTCCAAGCTTTCTATGCGGCAGGTGAGGAGGAAAATTCCTTTTTTATTGTCTTGCCTGCTCAACGCATGACATGAAGAGATCGATTTGATTTTTGCTTTGAAGATCCAAGCCTTTTCCCAGCGTGGATCTGAGTTTTTCTTTCCGGGTCTTTTTTGTTTCTCTCAAAATCATTCCTTTTCCCCTTTTTTACCGGATCTGAGATGGATTTGTTTCCCCCTTTTCTACTGGATCCGATTCTTAATTCTTTTTCCCCCTCAGTAGATCTGAGGAATTGCTTGGTTTGTGCACCTGGCAGCTCGGCGGATTAGATCTTTGAATAGGACCTTGTGCTGGTCTCCGACCTGTTTTGAGGTCAAGTACCTGATTGGATGAAATACAGCCGCGTGCACGCATTTGATTTTGATGGGTTGTGTTCAAGAAAGCTAGCAGAGGCTAGCAAAAGATGCTTGGCTGCTTGCTGTGATATGCTGTGTGCTCTTTTTCCATTTCAATTAGATTTATTCCCATCGTTGTGATGTTGTTCAAAATTCATTAGAAATTTGCACAACCTACTTTGGGCGACCAAGAACCTCTAGTAATTCTTGGTTGCGTTATCAATTTGGATCTTGGCTCCTAAAATTTTTGGAAAAATGAGAATTTTTGTTACCAAGAACATTGGAGCTTGCTTGTTCGTTCCACTATGGTTACCACGACCTTACCTTCTCAACTGTAGATTTGGATTTCATAATCTTGGAGATAGTATAAAGCAAAGTCGTATATCTATACTTGCGAGTCGTACGTCATGATTGTATTCCTTTGCTTTTGAGTTTATATCTTGTGTGTAGCGATCATAAACAGCTGTATAGTTTTTGGAGTATATACAAGCTGGTATTTTGTTGCCTAGATACTACTGTACTAATGCATGTGTTCATTCTTTTTTTTTTTTTACT
>JAAXCT010004112.1:0-5000 GCA_012490785.1 Eragrostis nindensis | reverse complement strand
ATAAAAGTCGGCTTCATTGTTACGAAACCGTTACACTTTGAGGAGATAGGTATGTGTCAGCTGTTATAAGTAGATGCGTTGGATTGAGCTATTAAAAAATATCTAGACAAACAGGGATGGCGAGTCATAAGCTCCCAGCGGATGTAAAGTCAGACGCTGATTTTATTGCATGGATCCGGTACAACGAGCTGTGCCTCATCGATGGTGAAGAACCCGATAAGGATTTTTTTGATGTAAACTCGTTCTATGGTTTAATAACCGAGGTAAATCCCATCATTGCTAGTTGTTAAATAAACGGTTTCATCCGTGATTTTTCTGATTACTTTGTGCGCAGGTTGAGGAAGAAAATATTGATGACGATGTTACTAGCAAGGAGACAGAGGTGGATCCAGCATATAAATCTGATATTGAAGAGGACAGCTTGGGAAGTGATGAAAATTAAGAGTTGCATCGTCTATCCGTGATAGGGAAAGATTTACGGTTCAGTAGAGGCCAATGTAAATACATCATTAGTAATGGAAATAATGATAGCCTAAAAAAAATGATGGAGCTGAGTCGCTGTTGCATCCAAAACGTACAAGTTTAACCACGTAAGTACACAAAATGAATAGACATGCATTTAAATTCGCGTACACCTGAACCCTAACAAATTACTATAAAAAGGGAAAAACGACGGAGTTAAGTTTCGGTGATTGATAAGGATAAGCATGGTAACTATTTCGCAACAAACGATAGACACTGTTTGTTAAGATTTAGTTGAGGTGATTGATAAGGATAAGCATGGTAACTACGTGTTTGGAATCTATAAATTAGAGGACGCACAATACCTGCCGTGCAAAAAGGGCTCAGAACGTAGCCATGGGGAGTCGAGTAGAGGAAGGAGATGAAGGAAAACAAGGGCTGCAATCCGATCCGTGGTATGAAAGAATTATCCCGATCTGCTTCGGATATTTCGGTTCTTGACAAATCTTGTTTGTGTTGCGCAGGGATCTGGTGTCAGCCTTGCATCCAATGGGATGTGGATCGACAGCAATGCCAACAAGATCATGAAGGAGGCAATGAAGATCGTGAGGGCGGGAATGGTGTCCAGGGAAGCGTTCACGAAGGCGATGCAGAAGCTAGAAGAAATCAAGATGGAGCGCGTCCAACACAATCTTAAAGATCAAGAAAAGACCATGGAGCCAGCAGCCAAAAAGGTATCGTATGTTGTTCAGTTCCTTTTGACAATGAGATACTAGATCTAGCACTGCATAAATCTGTTGTATAGTTTTATTTAAAATTGATTTATAATTGAATTGTTCGTCAATAAATACATATTCTCCAATATGGCAGACAAAGATTTCCATCGTAGAAGGTAGTCTACCGATAACTATTCTACTGCCAAAGCCCCTAGGCCCTAAAGCAAAGGCGCAATACTAGCTGGATTCCCAAGTATGGAAGAAATGAAAGATGAACAAAACTGGTACAACAAATGGGTGATGTCTCTGTGGGATGAGAATGCGGGTAAGCAATGCGACATATGTGGTCTGCAAGGACACTGTCCGATTGAAATGCACCTCGCCGCTTAAATGGAGGCATGACATGGATATGCAAGCACACCAAGAACACGTAAGATATAAAAGAATACAAGTTTGCAGCCTTTTTGTTGGGATTTATTATTTTTCTAATGTCGATTTTGGGCATATAATATTCAGGTACTTGGAGAACCAATAGTTGTGGAGGTGCCAAGAGATATCTCTGAAGAGGCAAAGCTGGAGGTTTTAGCGGAGTTTCCAACGGACGAGGAGTTGTACGATAAGGACACTGGTACATCGAGTGGATCGCCAAGCTGCAGCCGGGATGGTCAGATGATTGTTGTGGTGCATGCGGTTTTATTTGGACATCATGAATCTAAGTGCCCATCTCCATTAAAGTGGAGGAGGATGCGAGGGAAAAAATAAAGATCGGAATACCAAAGCCAACGAGAGCAAGGATGAGGCAGGTGTGAACGAGTAGAAGATACTAATGTTCGGGGTATAAAAGATCATTAGAATACATTGTGATGTAGCCCGTCCTTTATTTTTGGAATCCATTTGTTCTAGTAATAATTGTTTTATTTTTATAAAGTGAACGAGTCTGTTCAAATAAGTGCTTATGGGTGATACGATTGTTGCGTACTTTTACGGTCGAGATTTGACTTTCAAAAGAACGTGTAGAGGATTTGTTCGGGGTGGTGTTTACCAAAAGACACATGACCCAGGAACGAGTTTCCGAGTGGGGTTCGACGACGACGGACTCATGGGGCGACACCATGAGGACAGCGCGATCCGAAAGCAGCGCCGCTTCCAACCACAAACTAGAGATTCTGCATCGCACACAACAAATTCAAGTGAGGGCGCCTACAATTCACCGGAATTCTTCGCCGGATCTTCGTCCGTTGCTCCGTTGGCGACGACACATCAGCAAATAACTGCATCGCCCACAAGACAACAACCAGATGTTGAAGCATTTGGATCGGTGGTGCATTCTCCTGGCGTAGTAAACACAAGCAATCAAGGAACAAGAACACCGCCCGACGCTAATCTATCAAGAGGAGATGGCGACACCTGAGGAAGGAATGACATTTACACATGTAAGTCCAGCGAGAAACGTTTTAAAAACCATATGCAATTTGTTGACGGCTGATTAGTAATTGAACCATATGCAATTTGTTGACGGCTGATTAGTAATTGATTGGGTTCGATGTGGTTTGTCAATTATAGAATTAGTTTTAAAAATTGAGTATTATGATTCAACAATAACAAATGGATTAATTGGTTTTAATTGTTAATAAATTGGTTCGATGCGGGTTTACTTGTATGTAGGGCTCAAATGTGGATGATTCAATTGTGCCAAAAGTAGGCATGTGCTTTGACACCGAGGAGCTGCATATGAATTTTACAGAGGGTACGCGAACAGGCAGGATTCGGAGTTAATGGGATAGGACAAAGAAAACAATTAGAGAATAAGCTGCTCAATGGAAGGAACTGGCAAGTTTTACAAGCCAGGTAAAACAAGAATACGCAATAAGTTCTCCAAGAAGACTGGGTGCAAGGCAAAACTGAAGCTAAAAGATGTGGCAAATGAGGATGGAGATTATGAAGGAAAGTGATAATTCAGAGCGTAACACTGGTGCACAACCATCCTTTGTCAAAAACACCAAATGTCACAAACCAAATGGAATGCCACAAACACAGAGATGAGGTACTGATGGAGTTGGTCGACGGTCTGAATGCAAGCAAGGTGCCACTGAATTGCACGAAGAACTATCTAAGTGAAATCTGCGGTGGGGAGCGAAACGTGACAATGACAAGCCGAGACATTGAAAACAGGTCAGTAGACGAAAATGTTGGTATGGTCAACATCAAAAGAATTATTGATGTGGTTGAAAAATATATGTTGCCATGTTTGTTTGTTTGTTTAGCTAAACAATTGTGCATTTGATTTTGTTACTCGTGTTGTTCGAAATACAATGTGCACTCAGTGATAAACATATATTAACACAGGAAAGCGGCTAAAGCAAGGGAGGAAAATGACGACGACATAAACAAGTTGCTGCAATTTTTCCATTATTGTCGTGAGCAAAACCCCCAATTTTATTGGGATGTAGATTGTGATAATAAGGGTTTCATACAAAATGTGTTCTGGAGTCATGCAAGCATGCAGGGTGACTACATCGACTTTGGAGCAAATGACGCTATGACATTTGATACCACATACAAGAGCAATGCATACAACATGCCTCTGGCCATGTTTGTTGGCTCCAACCGCCATCACCAAAATACTATATTCGGGTGCGCTTTGATGAGGAATGAAACCATCGAGGGATTCAAATGGTTGTTTGGCACGTTCTTGAGATGCATGGGAGGAATGAGTCCCAGATGCATACTGACAGGTAAATGCGATTTGATTATTTTTTTTCTAAAATTTAGACATATGGTAGTCAAGATAACAAGGTGAATCTAATTCAAATCCTTAATGCATGCAGATGAGGACCCATCGATGAAGGTGGCTATACCAGAAATATTCCCAGGTGCTATTCACAGGTTGTGCAGGTGGCACGTTGTGAACAAAGTGCAGACAAATCTGAACGATTTATACCAGCAACACAAACTTCTCAAAGATAGGCTTAACTCAGTAATCAACCATCCCCTCACAAGGGAGGAGTTTGAGAATGCATGGGCAGAGATGATATCTGAGTTTGATCTCCAAAAAGACCCTACAATGGGTATCCTATATAAGAACAGGTCAGAGTGGGTAAAAGCATTCTTCAAAGGGGACTATTGTGGCCGGATGACATCGACACAGCGAAGTGAGAGCACTAACATGATGGTGAAGAACAACTTTGTGGATCACAATACTGTTCTGCACAGGTTTGCAAAGCAAATGCTGCGGTTTATTCAGAGGAGGAGGGCTGCAGAGGGGGAGCAAGAGTACGGTGGGATGGTAAGTAAAAGTAGAACAAGTTTTAATTTTAATAGCTTGCACTTCATAAACTAATTTTAGCACTTTAATGTAAATACAGAGCAGAGTAGAACCTGACAGCAGCTGGCCGTTCGTGGAGCAACTTGGCCGGGTGTACACACGGAGCGTGTTCGAACAACTGCAGAGGACAGTGAATGCGGCGACAAGGTACAGGATTGATGATGACCCTGTAGAGGGGGTGAAACACTATCTAGTGTCGCATACCAAACGTTCAAACAAGATATCATGGGGGCAACATCAGTTCAAGGTGTTTGTCGATGCAGAGAATGAGAATTTTCAATGCGAGTGTCGAACATGGGAGCACACTGGTACGGTTTGTTTCAATGTCTGAGACTACAAGTTTTTATCATGTAAATTAGGAAAAAAAAAAGTAGGATATTGACATAAGGTGAATGTGCTTATGGTATTTGTGGTGAACACTTTATGCAGGTTTATTCTGTGAGCATCTAGTTCGAGCTTTTATGCAGGCACAGATAGAGAAAATTCCAGCTAAATAT
>JAAXCT010004111.1:0-14738 GCA_012490785.1 Eragrostis nindensis | reverse complement strand
GGATGGTACATAAGCATAATGAGAGAGGTGAGAGTGAATGTGAATGAGGCTAGCTGCCTTGGGGCCTCTTGAGGCCTTATATTTATAGGGAGGGGAGAAGAGGGGTTCCCTCTTCTGCCATTGGTGGGATACAAGTATTACATGATTGCCCTTGGGCTTACAATTGGGGCCTAAAGTATACATAGGCGGAATCTAAGATTGTCGAGCCCATGAGGAGGGGTGCACACGCTTATGCCTCCCCCCAAAAGCTCCTCCCTCATTTGTAGGCTCGGAAGGCACGGGGGCCTGCAGATGACAAGTGCTGCCCCGGTCCCTCATGGCTCGGAGCGCTTGAACTGGAGAATTGTGGAGGTGATGCGCCTCATTAAAAACTCCGTCCCCAAAAAACCCAATGGGAAAAAAGGTGGATCGGAGAAAAGAGTGCGCGTCCACAACGGCTTTAGCTCCATCTTCTTCCTCTTCCGACAGAATGTTCCGGAAGGTTCTTCATCTTGTCTTCCTCCTCCGAAAGATAGTTTCGGAAGTTTCTTCATCTTGTCTTCCTCCTCCGGGAGAATCTTTCGGAAGTTTCTGTCTTGATTTCCTCTTCCGGAAGAACGTTCCGGGAGTTTCTTTTCTTCACTTCCCCCTCCGAAAGAAACTTTCGGAAGGTTCTTCATGTTTCCTTCCTCCTCCGGGAGAATATTTCGGAAGTCTCTTCGGCTTCGCTTCCTCCTCCAGGAAAGTTTCCGGGAGGTTCGTCGTCTTCGCTTCCTCTTCCAGAAGGATGTTCCGGAAGTTTCTTTTTCTTCACTTCCCCCTCCGAAAGTGTTTCAGAAGGTCTTCATCTTTTCGTCCCCTCCGGGAGAGTCTTTCGAAGTTACTCAAACTTCAAGGGTCTACACTAGTGAGGGACCCTTGGGTTCGAAAGAAATGTTCGAGAGAGTTCGTTGTCTTCGCTTCCTCTGTCGGAAGAATGTTCCGGAAGTTTCTTTTCTTCACTTTCCCCTCCGAAAGAAGTTTCGGAAGTTTTTCATGCTTTCGTCCTCCTCCGGGAGAGTCTTTCGGAAGTTACTCCAACTTCAAGGGTCTACCACTAGTGAGGGACCCTTGGGTCGAAAGAATGTTCTGGGAGGTTCGTCATCTTCGCTTCGGGGAGCTTTGGTCCACCGAAGACCTCTTCCACTTTCGGGAGAATGTTTCGGGAGTTTCTTTTCTTCACTTCCCCCTCCGAGAGAAACTTTCGGAAGGTTCTTCATTTTTTCTTCCTCCTCCGTGGAGAATCTTTCGGAAGTTACTTGAACTTCACTTCCTCCTCCGGGAAAGTTTCCGGGAGGTTCGTCGTCTTCGCTTCGGGGAGCTTCGGTCTACCGAAGACCTCTTCCGGAAGAGTGTTCCGGAAGTTTCTTTTTCTTCACTTCCCCCTCCGAGAAAAACTTTCGGAAGGTTCTTCATTTTTTCTTCCTCCTCCGTGGAGAATCTTTCGGAAGTTACTTGAACTTCACTTCCTCCTCCGGGAAAGTTTCCGGGAGGTTCGTCGTCTTCGCTTCGGGGAGCTTCGGTCTACCGAAGACCTCTTCCGGAAGGATGTTCCGGAAGTTTCTTTTTCTTCACTTCCCCCTCCGAAAGAAAGTTTCGGAAGGTTCTTCATGTTTTCGTCCTCCTCCGGGAGAGTTTCGGAAGTTACCTCCAAGGGTCTAACACTAGTGAGGGACCCTTGGGTTCGAAAGAATGTTCCGGGAGGTTCGTCATCTTCGCTTCGGGGAGCTTCGGTCCACCGAAGACCTCTTCCGCTTTCGGGAAGGAATCTTCCTTGTGGAGGAACTCTTCCTTCATGGTTTATTCCTTCCGGAGGAGCGTTTCCTCCGGGCCTTGGCTTCGTCATTTGGGGAACTATGTTCCACCCAAGGCATCTTCCACTTCCGGGAAGGAATCTTGTGGAGGAACTCTTCCTCGGTGATTTTCCCTTCCGGAGGAGCTCCTCCTCCGGGCCTTGACTTTGTTATTTGGGGAACTTCGTTCCACCCGAGGCTCTTCACTTCCCTTCCGGGAAGGACTTGCCATCGGGAGGGCTTCTCCCTCCGGGGACCTTTCTTTCTTTCGGAGATTTTCCTCCGAGGCTTCTTTTCTTCCGGAGGAGGAGATATTCCTCGGGACTTGGCTTCGTCACTTGGGGAACTATGTTCCACCAAAGTCATCTTCCACTTCCGGGAAGGAATCTTTCTTGTGGAGGGACTCTTCCTCGGTGATTCTTCCTTCGGAGGATCTCTTCCTCGGGCCTTCTTTCTTCGGAGGACCACTTCCTCCGGGGGATGTCTTTTGAGACATCGGGTTTGCCCCGAAGATGGAAGGTGATTGCTTAGATGACATTTTCCTGTGAGTGGCATGCCTTCTTGTAAAGTGCGAAACTTCATATGCCATGCTTCCAATGTGGCTGTCCTGGCCGCAGTGGATTGGCATTTTATCTTGGAGGAGTTATGTTCCTCCCTTGTGTAGAGACAAGTCTCTAGGTAGTCGATGTTCTCTTCCTCGATGATTTCTCTCTTCCGGAGGAGCTCTTCCTCCGGGCCTTGGCTTCGTCATTTGGGGAACTATGTTCCACCCAAGGCATCTTCCACTTCCGGGAAGGAATCTTGTGGAGGAACTCTTCCTCGGTGATTTTTCCTTCCGGAGGAGCTTTCCCTCCGGGGGATGTCTTTCGAGACATCGGGGAATCTTGTATAGAGACGTGTCTCTAAGTAGTCGATGCTTCGGAGGAGTTATGCTCCTCCCATGTGCTGAGGCGAGTCCTTGGACTGCGAGACCCTCCTCCCTTGTGTGGAGGTAGGGTTAATGGAGGCGTCCCTCCCTTGTTAATTTTGTTTCGAGCGCGCATGCGTTGGGCCATCCGAAGGTATTGTTTCGGAGTATGGGCCAATTTCCCGGGATTTGCGAGGACTTATGTGCGCCTCCGCCTTCGACCGATCCGTCGGCATCCCGAAAGCCCTTAGGCTCGGGGAACTAGGACTTATGTGTGCCTACTTCGACCTTCCACAGTATTCTTGTGGTACATTGGCCGGCATCCCGGGACCCTTAGGCGCCGGGGCACGTGCGAGACAAGAGCAGTGTCGCACGGGAGGTCCTTTCGGACGTCTTGCGGAGAGTGGTATGTCTCTACCCGATCATCCATGTGTTAAGGGATATATATCAAAGATCCCGAAGGTTGGCACGTTTGAGCCGTTATCATGCAATTGAGAGATGCATGATGTGTCGCAATGCCATGTATGTATGTGCGACATGAGTGTGCATGTTTATGATGCACATGTATGATATGCATGTTGTGAGTTCACAATTGGAGCAAAGACGCTCCTGAAGGTATAGCGTAAAAATGCAGCAAGTAGGCAAAAAGGTTAGTTACATGTGTACTTTCGGGGGATTAAGATCCCAGAAAATTACTTGAGCATGTCGCGCCTCCGCGGGACATCCACCCTCCGGGCGATCCCTTCGGAATGCTCCTCCGGGCCTCCGATGTGTCCTTCTGTGCGTGCGCGCGAGCATCGGTGGCTTCTTCGTCACAACTGTCATGTATTGTCGCCGGCTTGTAGTTCGGCAGCGTCATTGGTGGCCAAGTTTCGAGGCCACCTTCTTCGGCATGTTGGTGTCTTTCGGGGCTGCGGCCGCCATGGGCTCCGACAGCGAGTTCTGCGGCATCGTGCGGCGCTTCGGGCTGGTGCGCGCCAGCTTCTGTTGCCGATGTTGAGAGTTTCCGCTTCGTGCTTCGGCTGTTCCGGGCCTCCGGCAGTATAGTTTCGACGCTATACATCATCGGGTTCGTCGGTGTCCTCGTCGGTGGCGCTTCCGCTGAGCCGCGCCTCCGGCTTCGGGCCTGCGGCAAGGCCATCATCGTACACGCTGACGGTGTTTGCGGTTTCGGTGTGTTTTCCTCCCGAGCGTCGGTGACGAGCTTCGACGACGTTCTTTTGGCGTTTTGCATGTCGATGTCAAGGCAACGACATCTTGTCTTCATTAGCTTCAGTGTGTCTTCGGGTTCATTGCATCATGATGACACTAGGCTTTGGTAGCCGGAGTTCTTTCAGTGGCTTCGATGTTCTTTTCTCCCAAGCGTCGGTGACGAGCTGCGGCGACGTTCTTTAGGTAGTCTGCATGCCCTCCCATCCGGTGTTCATGGTAGTCGTTGGGCATCAGCTTCGGGTCACACCTTTTCGGCGCTTTCCTCCGGCCCCATTGTTGCGGCTTTGCCTGTCGAGCGTGGTTGCTGCGGCTGTAGTGGCGCCTGGCCGGTGTGGCGTTCTCCTCACCGCTTTCGCGTTGCTCCGGGCTGGAGCGGATGACGAGGTCGGCGGCCATGTTTCGAGGTCGATATCTCCAACCCTTCGGCTGGGCGGACCTTCAGGGATTTCTTCAGATGTCGGTGTCGGCTCCTTCGGGTCAGCTCGTTGACCTCCGGGTGCCGGGACGTTTCCTCTGGAAAACTCCTTCGGGCTTTGGCTCGTGGACCTCCGCGCGCCGGAACATTTGCTCCGAAAACACTCCTTCGGGCTCGAACGAGGTGATGGAGACCCTACATTTGTGTTCTTGTGAGTCGACAGTGGTTCCTGCGTGGATGTTGCGGTTCGTCGTCGGGGGTGATTCCGCAGTGGAGTTGCCGGTCGGGTCTTCGTAGCAGGACGGCCTGGAGCTGTGGCCTGTGTCGGATTGCGGGTTCCGGTGACGATGGCGTCGCGGTGGAGTTCCGGCACTTGTGCCTTGATGACGAGGGGTAGCCGTCGGGCCGTGGTCCGTCGTTAGCGTCGACGACGAACTTGTGCCTTGAGGACGAGGTCGTCGTACATGGTGTACATGTCGTCGAAGCCCAACGGCTGTGGATGCAACGTTGGTGGTGCGGCGCTCGACCTCTGGGCGTTTCCGCAGCCGGCGAGCACCGCCGCGGTGCGTCCGCATCGAGACGGCTTCCCGTGGTAGGTGCTGTCGGCATGATACCGAGGCGCCTTCCGGCGCGCATGCCGTGATGGCGAGCTAGGGACGTAGCCATGGCCCATTGTTGGCGTCAACGACGAGCTTGTCGACGGATGTTTCCTGGCGGGCGTGGTTTCGCCGGCGCGTTGTGGTCGTGGTCTCGTGGACCTATTGTCGCGGGACACCACGAGAAGCAGCAGCCGCGGCGTGTGTCGGCCTCGAGCCGCTGCGGTAGTCTGCCGTGTGCGTTCAGCTGGACTGCGCCCATCTCACTTGAGGGGATCCGATCATACGTGCCCGGAAGCTTACTGCATGCATGATTAGCACAAGAAGACGAGTCCAAACATACTGACCAGTTTAAGCACAAGCTATGTGTTATGCATAATAGGTATTAGAGCAAAAACAGAACTGCTCAGACGTGTGCTACCAGCACAGGCTAAGTACCCAAACTGCTTATGCCTAAGCAAGGCATGCATGAACGTGATTATGCGCTATATGAAATATACAGACAAGCGTGTAGTAACAACGGTATACACGTGCCTCCACCATTCTTTCAGCCAAGAGATAGCTAGCATAGTAATTAAGCAAGCCAAGCTACAGTGCATAACAAGTCTGCCGTTTGCAAACTGAATCGAGCACATGAACATACGCGGACTAGTGTCATACGTTATCTATACAGAGCATTAAGCACGGCAAAGATTCATGCGTGCAACTGAAGCGCACATGTCGTGTACTTGACAGATGCTGAAACTGAATGCTATAAGTTGTTAAGCACACCAACTAGCAGCCTGCTTAAATTTATCACCGCGTAAAAAGGTACACGCAGCTGACAGGGCAATCGCCGTTGCATACTGGAGTGACAAGATATTATAAAGCAACCGCACATGGGCATATGTGCGAACTAGCTAGGCTTCAAGCATTTTTAAATAAAGCAACGCTGCATAGCATACACTAGCAAAGCGGTGGTCGGGTGGTAACCCAGGCATGTTTAAGACATAGCAGAATCAGAACGGCGCTGGCTCGATTCTTGCCGGCAGCAAATAATTTTTGCGGAAATTAAGAGCTCCGGTTGGTTTTCACCTGAGGTGGGCTTCGGCCCACGAAATTTCCGAGAGTCGAGGTCCGGGAGTTCCTTCCGAGACGTGGGCTGTGATGTCCTTCGGGGACAAAGCTTCGGGCCAACCTTCAGGACCGGCCCGCAGCTTCGGGCTACCTCCAACTTCGGGCCGCTTCGCGTGGCTAGTCGACGTGGGCCTCGGCTGCACGACCTTCGGGGGGCTTGTTTCGGGTGCAGACCTCCGGGCTTCGGGAGGCTTTTCTTCGGGTGACTCCCGCCAAAGCACCGAGGTGGGGTTTCTTGAGATTTCGAAGGTGATCTCAGGGTTTTTCTTTTCACCGAAGGTGAGCTTCGGTTACATCGGCTGGAGCTTCGAGACACCTCGAAGGTGACTTTTGTTTTTTTTTTTCAACTCGTTTCTCACTCTCAATCATGCGTGGCTTTTTGTACCGACCCCCACGGTCGGCGCCAACTGTTGTGGTTACAAGGCCACAATAGTAGAAAGGGATCCTCCAAAGGTCTACCACAAGTGAGGGACCTCTGGGAAGGACTAGAAAGGGATGGTACATAAGCATAATGAGAGAGAGTGAGAGTGAATGTGAATGAGGCTAGCTGCCTTGGGGCCTCTTGGGCCCTTATATTTATAGGGAGGGGAGAAGAGGGGGTTCCCTCTTCTGCCATTGGTGGGATACAAGTATTACATGATTGCCCTTGGGCTTACAATTGGGCCTAAAGTATACATAGGCGGAATCTAAGGTTGTCGAGCCCATGAGGAGGAGGGGTGCACACGCTATGCCTCCCCCAACAGCTCCTCCCTCATTTGTAGGCTCGGAAGGCACGAGGGGCCTGCAGATGACAAGTGCTGCCCCGGTCCCTCATGGCTCGGAGCGCTTGAACTGGAGACTTGTGGAGGTGATGCGCCTCATTAAAACTCCGTCCCCAAAAACCCAATGGGAAAAAAAGGTGGATCGAGAAAAGAGTGCGCGTCCACAACGGCTTTAGCCCATCTTCTTCCTCTTCCGACAGAATGTCCGGAAGGTTCTTCATCTTGTCTTCCTCCTCCGAAAGATAGTTTCGGAAGTTTCTTCATCTTGTCTTCCTCCTCCGGGAGAATCTTTCGGAAGTTTCTGTCTTGATTTCCTCTTCCGGAAGAACGTTCCGGGAGTTTCTTTTCTTCACTTCCCCCTCCGAAAGAAACTTTCGGAAGGTTCTTCATGTTTCCTTCCTCCTCCGGGAGAATATTTCGGAAGTCTCTTCGGCTTCGCTTCCTCTCCAGGAAAGTTTCCGGGAGGTTCGTCGTCTTCGCTTCCTCTTCCAGAAGGATGTTCCGGAAGTTTCTTTTTCTTCACTTCCCCCTCCGAAAGTGTTTCAGAAGGGTCTTCATCTTTTCGTCCTCCTCCGGGAGAGTCTTTCGGAAGTTACTCAAACTTCAAGGGTCTACCACTAGTGAGGGACCCTTGGGTTCGAAAGAATGTTCCGAGAGAGGTTCGTTGTCTTCGCTTCCTCTGTCGGAAGAATGTTCCGGAAGTTTCTTTTTCACTTCCCCCTCCGAAAGAAAGTTTCGGAAGTTTCTTCATGCTTTCGTCCTCCTCCGGGAGAGTCTTTCGGAAGTTACTCCAACTTCAAGGGTCTACCACTAGTGAGGGACCCTTGGGTTCGAAAGAATGTTCTGGGAGGTTCGTCATCTTCGCTTCGGGGAGCTTTGGTCCACCGAAGACCTCTTCCACTTTCGGAGAATGTTTCGGGAGTTTCTTTCTTCACTTCCCCCTCCGAGAGAAAACTTTCGGAAGGTTCTTCATTTTTTCTCCTCCTCCGTGGAGAATCTTTCGGAAGTTACTTTGAACTTCACTTCCTCCTCCGGGAAATTTCCGGGAGGTTCGTCGTCTTCGCTTCGGGAGCTTCGGTCTACCGAAGACCTCTTCCGGAAGAGTGTTCCGGAAGTCTTTTTCTTCACTTCCCCCTCCGAGAAAAACTTTCGGAAGGTTCTTCATTTTTTCTTCCTCCTCCGTGGAGAATCTTTCGGAAGTTACTTGAACTTCACTTCCTCCTCCGGGAAAGTTTCCGGGAGGTTCGTCGTCTTCGCTTCGGGGAGCTTCGGTCTACCGAAGACCTCTTCCGGAAGGATGTTCCGGAAGTTTCTTTTTCTTCACTTCCCCCTCCGAAAGAAAGTTTCGGAAGGTTCTTCATGTTTTCGTCCTCCTCCGGGAGAGTTTCGGAAGTTACTCCAAGGGTCTACCACTAGTGAGGGACCCTTGGGTTCGAAAGAATGTTCCGGGAGGTTCGTCATCTTCGCTTCGGGGGGCTTCGGTCCACCGAAGACCTCTTCCGTTTTCGGGAAGGAATCTTCCTTGTGGAGGAACTCTTCCTTCATGGTTTATTCCTTCCGGAGGAGCGTTTCCTCCGGGCCTTGGCTTCGTCATTTGGGGAACTATGTTCCACCCAAGGCATCTTCCACTTCCGGGAAGGAATCTTGTGGAGGAACTCTTCCTCGGTGATTTTTCCTTCCGGAGGAGCTTTCCCTCCGGGGGATGTCTTTCGAGACATCGGGGAATCTTGTATAGAGACGTGTCTCTAAGTAGTCGATGCTTCAGAGGAGTTATGCTCCTCCCATGTGCTGAGGCGAGTCCTTGGACTGCGAGGCCTCCTCCTTGTGTGTGGAGGTAGGGTTAATGGAGGCGTCCCTCCCTTGTTAATTTTGTTTCGAGCGCGCATGCGTTGGGCCATCCGAAGGTATTGTTTCGGAGTATGGGCCAATTTCCCGGGATTTGCGAGGACTTATGTGCGCCTCCGCCTTCGACCGATCCGTCGGCATCCCGAAAGCCCTTAGGCTCGGGGAACTAGGACTTATGTGTGCCTACTTCGACCTTCCACAGTATTCTTGTGGTACATTGGCCGGCATCCCGGGACCCTTAGGCGCCGGGGCATGTGCGAGACAAGAGCAGTGTCGCACGGGAGGTCCTTTCGGACGTCTTGCGGGGAGTGGTATGTCTCTACCCGATCATCCATGTGTTAAGGGATATATATCAAAGATCCCGAAGGTTGGCACGTTTGAGCCGTTATCATGCAATTGAGAGATGCATGATGTGTCGCAATGCCATGTATGTATGTGCGACATGAGTGTGCATGTTTATGATGCACATGTATGATATGCATGTTGTGAGTTCACAATTGGAGCAAAGACGCTCCTGAAGGTATAGCATAAAAATGCAGCAAGTAGGCAAAAAGGTTAGTTACATGTGCACTTTCGGGGGATTAAGATCCCAGAAAATTACTTGAGCATGTCGTGCCTCCGCGGGACATCCACCCTCCGGGTGATCCCTTCGGAATGCTCCTCCGGGCCTCCGACGTGTCCTTCTGTGCGTGTGCGCGAGCATCGGCGGTTTCTTTGTCACTGTCATGTATTGTCGCCGAGCTTGTAGTTCGGCAGCGTCATTGGTGGCCAAGTTTCGAGGCCACCTTCTTCGGCATGTTGGTGTCTTTCGGGGCTGCGGCCGCCATGGGCGGGCGGCGAGTTCTGCGGCATCGTGCGGCGCTTCGGGCCGGTGCGCGCCAGCTTCTGTTGCCGATGTTGAGAGTTTCCGTTCGTGCTTCGGCTGTTCCGGGCCTCGGCAGTATAGTTTCGACGCTATACATCATCGGGTTCGTCGGTGTCCCGTCGGTGGCGCTTCCGCTGAGCCGCGCCTCCGGCTCGGGCCTGCGGCGTGCCTCGTCGCAAGGCCGATCGATTGTCGCTGACGGGTGCGGGTGTTTCGGTTTCTGTCGGTGTGTTTCTCTCTCTCCCGAGCTCTCGACGTTCGACGTTCTTTTGGCGTTTTGCATGTGCAGGTGTCAAGGCAACGACATCTTGTCTTCATTAGCTTCAGTGTGTGTCTTCGGGTTCATTGCATCATGATGACACTAGGCTTTGGTAGCCGGAGTTCTTTCAGTGGCTTCGATGTTCTTTTCTCCCAAGCGTCGGTGACGAGCTGCGGCGACGTTCTTTAGGTAGTCTGCATGCCCTCCCATCCGGTGTTCATGGTAGTCGTTGGGCATCAGCTTCGGGTCACACCTTTTCGGCGCTTTCCTCCGGCCCCATTGTTGCGGCTTTGCCTGTCGAGCGTGGTTGCGGCGGCTGTGTTTGTGGTTGTAGTGGCGCCTGGCCGGTGTGGCGTTCTTCTCCTCACGCTTCGCGTTGCTCCGGGCTGGAGCGGATGACGAGGTCGGCGGCCATGTTTCGAGGCGATATCTCCAACCCTTCGGCTGGGCGGACCTTCAGGGATTTCTTCAGATGTCGGTGTCGGCTCCTTCGGGTCAGCTCGTTGACCTCCGGGTGCCGGGACGTTTCCTCTGGAAAACTCCTTCGGGCTTTGGCTCGTGGACCTCCGCGCGCCGGAACATTTGCTCCGAAACACTCCTTCGGGCTCGAACGAGGTGATGGAGACCCTACATTTGTGTTCTTGTGAGTCGACAGTGGTTCCTGCGTGGATGTTGCGGTTCGTCGTCGGGGGTGATTCCGCAGTGGAGTTGCCGGTCGGGTCTTCGTAGCAGGACGGCCTGGAGCTGTGGCCTGTGTCGGATTGCGGGTTCCGGTGACGATGGCGTCGCGGTGGAGTTCCGGCACTTGTGCCTTGATGACGAGGGGTAGCCGTCGGGCCGTGGTCCGTCGTTAGCGTCGACGACGAACTTGTGCCTTGAGGACGAGGTCGTCGTACATGGTGTACATGTCGTCGAAGCCCAACGGCTGTGGATGCAACGTTGGTGGTGCGGCACTCGACCTCTGGGCGTTTCCGCAGCCGGCGAGCACCGCCGCGGTGCGTCCGCATCGAGACGGCTTCCCGTGGTAGGTGCTGTCGGCATGATACCGAGGCGCCTTCCGGCGCGCATGCCGTGATGGCGAGCTAGGGACGTAGCCATGGCCCATTGTTGGCGTCAACGACGAGCTTGTCGACGGATGTTTCCTGGCGGGCGTGGTTTCGCCGGCGCGTTGTGGTCGTGGTCTCGTGGACCTATTGTCGCGGGACACCACGAGAAGCAGCAGCCGCGGCGTGTGTCGGCCTCGAGCCGCTGCGGTAGTCTGCCGTGTGCGTTCAGCTGGACTGCGCCCATCTCACTTGAGGGGATCCGATCATACGTGCCCGGAAGTTACTGCATGCATGATTAGCACAAGAAGACGAGTCCAAACATACTGACCAGTTTAAGCACAAGCTATGTGTTATGCATAATAGGTATTAGAGCAAAAACAGAACTGCTCAGACGTGTGCTACCAGCACAGGCTAAGTACCCAAACTGCTTATGTCTAAGCAAGGCATGCATGAACGTGATTATGCGCTATATGAAATATACAGACAAGCGTGTAGTAACAACGGTATACACGTGCCTCCACCATTCTTTCAGCCAAGAGATAGCTAGCATAGTAATTAAGCAAGCCAAGCTACAGTGCATAACAAGTCTGCCGTTTGCAAACTGAATCGAGCACATGAACATACGCGGACTAGTGTCATACGTTATCTATACAGAGCATTAAGCACGGCAAAGATTCATGCGTGCAACTGAAGCGCACATGTCGTGTACTTGACAGATGCTGAAACTGAATGCTATAAGTTGTTAAGCACACCAACTAGCAGCCTGCTTAAATTTATCACCGCGTAAAAAGGTACACGCAGCTGACAGGGCAATCGCCGTTGCATACTGGAGTGACAAGATATTATAAAGCAACCGCACATGGGCATATGTGCGAACTAGCTAGGCTTCAAGCATTTTTAAATAAAGCAACGCTGCATAGCATACACTAGCAAAGCGGTGGTCGGGTGGTAACCCAGGCATGTTTAAGACATAGCAGAATCAGAACGGCGCTGGCTCGATTCTTGCCGGCAGCAAATAATTTTTGCGGAAATTAAGAGCTCCGGTTGGTTTTCACCTGAGGTGGGCTTCGGCCCACGAAATTTCCGAGAGTCGAGGTCCGGGAGTTCCTTCCGAGACGTGGGCTGTGATGTCCTTCGGGGACAAAGCTTCGGGCCAACCTTCAGGACCGGCCCGCAGCTTCGGGCTACCTCCAACTTCGGGCCGCTTCGCGTGGCTAGTCGACGTGGGCCTCGGCTGCACGACCTTCGGGGGGCTTGTTTCGGGTGCAGACCTCCGGGCTTCGGGAGGCTTTTCTTCGGGTGACTCCCGCCAAAGCACCGAGGTGGGGTTTCTTGAGATTTCCGAAGGTGATCTCAGGGTTTTTCTTTTTCACCGAAGGTGAGCTTCGGTTACATCGGCTGGAGCTTCGAGACACCTCCGAAGGTGACTTTTGTTTTTTTTTTCAACTCGTTTCTCACTCTCAATCATACGAGACTTTTTGTACCGATCCCACGGACGGCGCCAACTGTTGTGGTTACAAGGCCACAATAGTAGAAAGGGATCCTCCAAAGGTCTACCACAAGTGAGGGACCTCTGGGAAGGACTAGAAAGGGATGGTACATAAGCATAATGAGAGAGAGTGAGAGTGAATGTGAATGAGGCTAGCTGCCTTGGGGCCTCTTGGGCCCTTATATTTATAGGGAGGGGAGAAGAGGGGGTTCCCTCTTCTGCCCTTGGTGGGATACAAGTATTACATGATTGCCCTTGGGCTTACAATTGGGCCTAAAGTATACATAGGCGGAATCTAAGGTTGTCGAGCCCATGAGGAGGAGGGGTGCACACGCTATGCCTCCCCCAACACTCCTCCCTCATTTGTAGGCTCGGAAGGCACGAGGGGCAGATGACAAGTGCAGATGACAAGTGCTGCCCCGGTCCCTCATGGCTCGGAGCGCTTGAACTGGAGACTTGTGGAGGTGATGCGCCTCATTAAAAACTCCGTCCCCAAAAACCCAATGGGAAAAAAGGTGGATCGGAGAAAAGAGTGCGCGTCCACAACGGCTTTAGCTCCATCTTCTTCCTCTTCCGACAGAATGTTCCGGAAGGTTCTTCATCTTGTCTTCCTCCTCCGAAAGATAGTTTCGGAAGTTTCTTCATCTTGTCTTCCTCCTCCGGGAGAATCTTTCGGAAGTTTCTGTCTTGATTTCCTCTTCGGAAGAACGTTCCGGGAGTTTCTTTTCTCACTTCCCCCTCCGGGAGTTCGGGAGTTCTTTTCTTCAACAGCTGCAATGTCGGAACTTTCCTTTCCAGCTCTACTCCATTAACATATTTAGATAGCAATTGCAATAAGCCTACCCCAACTTGCTTGGGATAAAAGGCTTAGTTGTTTGTTGTTGTTGAGATAGCAATTGCAATACATTGTGATTTCCATCACATCTTCAGCAAGCATGCAATAATTGTTTCTTGAGGTCCCCTTTTTTTTTTTTTTGCCTTGTGTGGTAATTATATTTGTGTGTGTTGCATATTTGTTTGTCATTCCAAAAAAGCATAAGTGTGGACCATCTCCATGTGTTTGCATTTTCTTATGCCAAGTTTTGTCTTAAAGTATCTGTGCTTTAATTTTCCCCTCTCCTGTTTTGAAAAAGCAATAAAATTCACTATTAAAGGAATGTATGTGCTTTAATTGCCTAAACTACAATATGGTTGGTGCATTGTTGTCTGAGTATGTGTTTTTGGCTCATTTTCCAAAAGGAAAAGCTCTGATGTTTCATTTCACTGTCACTCCATTCCAACAGTACAATAATTGCATTTACTTGCTTGTTTGGTTTAACATGTCCTTTAGAAATGAAAGGGGTTCTGTAATCATGATTGTTTTGTTTATCTAGTGAGCGCTTGTAGTTGCTGTGCGTTCATGTTGTTTGGATCTTACATCTGACGGGTAGGATACTAATGAGGTGATATCCAGTCTCTCTTATGCCGTGTTTCTGCACTCTGCCATTGTATAGAAGTCTCCCAAGTTAAGGTGCATAATAACCTTCTGAAGTCCAATGATCTGACTCCATAAGTGACCCGGTTTGTCAATGTAGCTTGTGGGAATATTAATATTAAATTGACTGATGTTCCCCATGTGTTCCCAGCCTCTTCATGCGCCGACACTTCCTTTGCTCTTGCTTCTGTATTGTCATCTATGATTATGTTGGGTGGACACCAACATTACTTATTGGGGTGATTTATCTGTTCTTTGGCAGGTACTTGATAGCTTCTCACACAACGGACTATCAACATCCTATGCTCTTCTTCAACACCGTTGCAGTCTTTTGTTGTGGTTGTTGCAAGCTACCAAACATGCACAAGGTTCGGATTTTTGGGATCAACGCCGGTAACTAAGCAGCAGCATTCTACGATAGTCAGACATCGATAGTATGTTTCATTGGATTGAAGGATGGGTGACAACTAGCCCCTACTTGGCACACGGGAGTACCGGTGACTGGTGTTCGAGCCTTTAAGATCTTTGTACAGAGAAACACTAGAAGGCTGGAAATGATGCTTTCTGCAACTAGTAAAAACTGTATGTTCCTACATGTTCTCTAGCAAGTCTTTGGAAATTGATACAGTACAGTTCCTCTCTTTTTGAAGAGGTTATAAATTTTGATGTGCCACTACATTGTGGAACTGGAAGCGCCTGTACTAACCACAGGAATAATAAGCGAAAATTAAAACCATGGCCAATCGTTACTGCAGTAGATGCAGCTTTGGTGCACTCAGACCCAGTGATGCAGTTTTCCTTTTGAGTTTTCAATTATGAAGGTACCTCATACGTAAAACTGCACAGATCAAGCTGTTGACATCTGACTTGTATGTCCGATCATGGTGTTTATGTGTACCTTTTTGGCTGGCTGATCACTCAATTTTTACTCCAGGGTTGGTA
>JAAXCT010004110.1:0-14787 GCA_012490785.1 Eragrostis nindensis | reverse complement strand
GGTGTTTGGCCGTGCTCGATGCGGCGGGCGGCGAGTTGATCACCGTAAACAGTGACAACGCCGTTCGGAGCCGGAATCTTCATGCAGAGGTAGCCGTGATGGGTGACTGCGTTGAAGGCATTGATGAGCCCCCTGCCGAAGATGGCGTTGTAGGCGTAGGGCATGTCGACGACGTCGAAGGAGATAACTCGGTGCGGTTTGTCCCGCGGGCCCGGAGAAGGAGACTGCGATTCTTCACGCTCCCGCGAGGGCGTGTATTGGCTCTCCCCCGAAGCCGATGAGGGGGCTGTCGGAGGCACGTAGCTCAGATCGGGGGATGCCCAGTTGGTTGAAGGCGTCGACAAAGATGACATCAGCAGAACTGCGCCATCAATAAGCACGCGAGGACCTCCGTTCCGCGCATGTTGGCGTTGATCACGAAGGCGTCCTTGTGCGGGTATTCCATCGGCGAAGATCGGTACGTGCGACCAGCGGCATTGGGCCAATGGCGGGTGGGCGGCCACGTGGTTGACCCTTCGCACGTAGTCGCGACGCTGCCTCTTCGAGGCGTATGGCTGACTGGAGCCCCCGGTGATGGCCAAGATGACGTTGTGGCCGGTTGGATGGTGTTCCGGAGGCGGGGGGCAGGGCCTCGCCCGCTCCGGAAGCCCCATGTATGACGTTGACTCTCGTGCGGCATCGCGTCGCGGCGCTCCCTGCCTCGCGCAAGGCGGCGATTGGGGGCACTGCTTCGACGTGTGGCCCTGGTTGACGCCGTGCACCTCGCAGTATGGGTCGCGAGAGCTTCGGTTGTTGTATCGGCGACCGTTGTCGGAGTGCCGCGAGCGTTGTTGCGCGAGCGCCGGAAGATTGTCCGTCTCCTCTGCGGGCTCCGGCTTCGGGAGTTGTCGATGTTGTGGACCTCTCAGCGCTGGGAGCGGTGGCCTCGGCGGTCATCCGGGAGGTCGTCGCTTCGGTCGCTGTGACGCTTCCCCGGTCGTTCTTCTTTTGGCTTGCTCGCGCCTCCTTCTCGCGCCGGAAGTCTGTCGGCACGTGCATGTGCTTCCAGGATTTGCAGCAGGTGGGTGCAGGGTCTTCGGCTCGGTCCTTCGGATCTCGGACCTCGCCGGGCACAGGCTCATGCCCTTGGTGACAGCTTCGATGATGATTGAGTCTGGCACTCCTTCCACCTGGCACTTGAGGTGGATGAAACGCCGGGTGTAGTCTTGCAGTGACTCGCCGTCCTTCTGCTTGCACGCCTGAAGGTCTGCCGCCGTGACCTTCGCGTGTGTAATGGCCTTGGAAGTGGATCTGGAGCTGATCCCGAAGCTGCTCCCATGAGTAGATGCTGTTTGCGGTAGCTTGGTGTACCATGTCTTGGCGATCCCACTCGAAGCGAGGACGAAGGCCTTGGCCTTGATGTCGTCGTCGCCACCTGCCGACTCGATGGCGGTCTCGTAGCTGATGAAGAACTCGCGGGGGTCGGAGGTGCCATCGAAGGTCGGCAGCTTCGCCGAGATGAACTTCCGGGGCCACGCCACCGATTGAGCCGCGGGAGAGAGAGCGGTTGGTTTGTGTCGGAGGAGCTCGCATGACGCTTGCTTTCCGCTGGAGTGTGTGTGCCTCTCGTCGCGCTCTTGGCGGTGTTTTCTCGGTCCGGCGTCTCGGCCCTCCGGCGACCGGTGCGTCGAAGGGTGTTCAGCTGCGCTTGGAGGTGAACTGCTGTCGACGAGCGGCTTCGGCTCGGAGGCGATATGTTCTTCATCTCGATCGAAGTTCTCGAGGGCGCGCTGCCTCAGCAGTCGTCGTCGGCTTCGCGAGCTTCGCGGTTGTACGCCTCCTGGAGCTCCGCCAGACGCTGCTCCTCGGCCACGGCTTCGGCGAGAGCCCCTCTGGCTCCGCGTCGGCTTCGGCATTCCTGCGAGGTGGTTCCATCGTTTCGTCGCGGCGTTCGATGTCGCCCGTATCGATGTTTCCTTCTTCGTCTTCGGAGGAGCCTTCGGCGCCTTCGGCCGCTTCAACCACCGCTGGAAGGTTGGCGTTGTTGCGTTGTTCTCTGATGGTGGCACCGCCGGGTCCGATGCCGAAGGAAGCGTCGATGCCGAAGGAAGCGTCGAGCCGCTGGGGAGGTGCGGATGTCGTCAGCGGGTCGACGCCTTCGTCGAAGCCGCCGACCGGTCTCCGGGGGTACCTCCTGCCGGAAGGTCAAGTTTTTGATTTTTCAGCCCTCTTAGTCATCTCGCCGTGGCTTCTTGTTCGATCCCCACGGACGGCGCCAACTGTTGTGGTTACAAGCCCACAATAGTAGAAGGGGGATCCTCCAAGGGTCTACCACAAGTGAGGGACCCCTGAGAAGGACCTAGGAAGGGACCAAACAAGAGCCAAGAGAGGTAGGTAATTAAGAGCTTGTATTGAATGTCTTGCCTTGAGGGTGGTAGGGGCTATTTATAGGCTGATACACCCCTACAACCCTAGAATTACAAGTACCATATTGCCCTTCCTCCAGGGCACTATGGTCATTTCCTTATTACAAGGTGGGATTTCCTAACCCTAGTGGGCCAGACGCCAACATACATGGGCCTATCCTATAATACATATCATTATGGGCCTTGATGGGCTTCAGCAGGCCAGGCCTTTGGGCCAGGGGGAGGGGGGCTCCCCCAAACATTGCACATAAGTTCACGCAATAGTAAACAAAGGAAAAAGAAATGAATTTAGATGCACCTGTCAACAAACTCTTATGAAGAGAGGTGGTTTTTGTTCTCGCTATTTGAAAGTTGAAGGCGGGAAGAGTGACACTTTGAGCAGCTGACATTCCGATTCAGGCTACTGAATATGCGTGCTTTGGTTGCACCTTCTTAACCTTAGAGGAAGTTTTTGCAAACCTTAGAAAAAAAAAGGGGAAACATTGTGTTTAAGTTCTGCTGATCACTCTCAAAATTAGTCTGACCCTTTTTAATCTAATATTTTATTAATAATCTTAGAGTAATTAAATTTAGGTTCTACGATCCTTTTGGTCACGGTCACACAAGTCCTTTGGAGTGATCAAACAGGTCATAGAGCAAAAATTTAGTTCCCTGAGGTTATTAAGAAAATTTTAAAATAAAAAAGGGCCAGAATAAAAGAAAACCTCAGCACTTAAGAGTGGTGAAGACTGAAGAGGAACGTTTAAATAGATTTGCTAGTTCTCAATCGATTGAGATTTCATATACCTCTCAGTTACATTTTTGGAACAATGAAAACATAAATTCTGGAACAACAAAACTGCACTGCTGGAACAATTAGTTCTTCTCATGTGGAACAATTTCGTTTTTCCAAATAACGAAATTTCTGATTCTGAATTATCTAACAATTTCCATATAGTATCATCATTCTTCTCTTGGAACGCCGCGGAATCAAAATCTGAGACACAACACGGAGAATGATGATAATATGTTCATATAATCAAGAGAAGAATGTTACATGGTATCCAGGTATTGGCTTTGCAATATGCACATTCTCTTTATTACTTTTCTAAAAGAGGTACACAATACTACATCGATGAGCTCATATCATTTCTGAACTAGGGAATAGCTATCCTGAATTACATAAAGATGATGTATAGATTCAATACAGGTTATGTTTACAGTCATCTCTCACCTTTCTAGTCATCATTGTAGTTTGGCTTTTCTTGCAACCATTTTAGGAGCCTTTCCTGCAACCTTGGCTTTATGCCCTTTCCCTGCATATCAAATCAATATTAATGTTAAAGGAGCAGGGCGGATGGTACAAAAATATGAAAAGTGCAATCGTGTTAAAACTTAAAAGATTCAAATCTCAAATGTTGCAGTCTGTAAGTGAGCACCTCTGACACAAAGATTCCAATCTAAATTCAACACTTCAATGGCCAACTACATTAGCACAGAAGAAAATCTTTTGATTGACTATCCACAACCGGCTTTCGTCATGACTACGAGAGACCAATATGAGTTGTGCAGAACAGGCAATGATTTTGAGAATTAGGAAATTATGCTTTGCCTAAATGTCTCATCAGCACAATAGCCTGACAATAAGAAACAAATTCGATATTCAAACGATAAGAAACTAAAGAGAAGCATATCAAATGAAAGTAAAGGCAAGATCACAAACCACGGCTTGTCGGCTTTTCTTTAGGTTTCTGCTTATAGCTTGATCTTCATCTTCATTATTCTGATCATTTTGAGAAGCATGTGGTTCAGGAAGCTTGTCGTCCTCATCTGAATCAAATGTGAATCCATTGAGGGTACCTATAAAGATGATAAACCTATATGGTGATGGACCAAGAAATTGCTAAATTAAAAGAATGATAGGAGCATGCTGCAATTTAATAGCTAGTAGTTTGCATGTCAGCCTTATGCATCAAAGATGCGCTGATCTACTTGAAACAAATAAATTCAGTATAAAAATAATGACCAATATCTGACAGTAATGGCTAGAACATGCTCACCTTTCATCAAAGTCCCTGCTTCAAATAAATTGTACTGCGGTTCAGTTGCATGAAGTCAATCATTATAGCCTCTATCTGCACAGGAAAGGCAGGAGAAATGATGCTAAAAACGTTGCCTACAGAAATGGAATAAACAAATGAATTTACAAGTGAAAGTGGCACACTAGGGTTCTAGAAATTATGCCATGAGTACACTGATATGGTGAAGAAGTATGCGTATCAAATTAATGTTATGGTTGACAAACCTTTGTTTCTGATTGACTAGGCCTGAAACCGGTTCAGGTCAACCCGGAGAACAGCGCGAACCGCTCCTAGAAATCATTGTCGAATGGATTCGGCTTGATCCGGTTTTGAAGGGTTCCGATCGGGCGTGACCCGCTCGACCCTAGGGTAGATTCGATCCCCGGCAGCAGCAATGCTCCTCACCGCCATCAAAATCTAGATCACCGTCACCCGGAGCCGAGCTACCATCGTCAAATTCTAGATCACCGTCAGCCGGAGTCGATTCGATCCCCTGCAGCAGCAATGTTGCTCACAACTCGCTGTGGCCCCACTGACGCATACACATCGCTTGCAACATTGAACGCAAAAACAATGGAGCACGCCACGGTTTGTTGGGATTGAGGAAGGCTCTAAGCAGAGGAAATCGATGGTACTCTAATGGAGGCTTTGCTCAGTAAGCGTGAAGGCCAGCGGAGAAGCGGTGCCAGGTGCGGTTGAAGAGGAAGAGGAGATTGCAGGGGCACTCCAGACTGCAGATCTGTGGATGCATGGCAAAGAATGGTGATTGGAGAGTTTGATTTCTTGCTCCGGAGTCGAGATCTGCGAACTGCAGGAGTCGGTCGGCGTCGCCATCCGCACCGAAGAGGACGAGCTGTGCGCTAGAGAAAGAACAGTTGCCTGAAGGATTGAAGGAAACTCTGGTGGTTCTGAATAACCCTGGGTTCGTCGGGTCACACCAATCGACAGGAGTGGTTGACCCTTGACCCATATTTTGAGTGAAGGGGTCGCAGGGTCACGAAGCGGTTTGCCCTGGCCCGCTCCCTTTTCAGCCTGATGATTGACCAACACTCACCTGAAAGAGGAAGTGTGCCAAGGATTAGAGCCCAACACTAAAACTGCAGCTATATTCGGGTTTGGGATGAAAACTTATAACGCAAAAGGTCCTGGATGGAACTATAGTAGTTTTCTATATTGTTCCTCTACGAGTACGGAAAGAAGTAAGATGCATAAATCTCAGACTATTGCATGTATTCAGACAAAAGGGACCAAGGTTTCAAATGATTAGCAGAGCTTTATTAAAGACATCT
This sequence comes from Eragrostis nindensis, assembly GCA_012490785.1. Classification (NCBI taxonomy): domain Eukaryota; kingdom Viridiplantae; phylum Streptophyta; class Magnoliopsida; order Poales; family Poaceae; genus Eragrostis; species Eragrostis nindensis. The sequence goes on along the minus strand of JAAXCT010004110.1, from coordinate 9,033 downwards.
TGCCTAAGATATCCTGCGATGGAGTATAATTCAGAATCAAATGAAGTAATTTTTCAAAAATAAGAGAATTCCCAGGTTCTGATTAGAGAATCGTCAGGCTTTTGCACTGTCAAGAAAGCAACTGAACTGAAATAAATGTGAGAACTAAAATGTTCAAAAACAACTAGATGAAAGTCCTCCCCATCCACCAGGCTCAAAATACAGACTAGTCTAAAGTCTAACCAAAGCAAAGAAAGCAGCAATTCCATTAGTTACATAATATAGATTGGTACCTTTCTGGTACAGTAACAAATATGGATTTCCAGTAGGACCATTTGAAATACTACAGCCTCCGACAGCTCCAACATCTCCACTCAAATATATGGAGTCTCCATCACATTCAATCAGTGCCTACACAAAATTGATAACAGAGCAAGTAATATTAACTTGGGAACAGTTAATAAAAAAATTATTAGGTATCACAGCTGGCTGGAAGTTCTATGTGTATATTAGCAGACCACAGGTAATAGATTCACTTAAGCTATTTCCAGGAGTCAAGTTATCAATAGTTCCATTTTAATACACAAACCCATTTCAGAAAGTCTTAATCATGAGCCTAATTTTCTACTATAAGACTATAACCCATACTTGTTTTGTTAGTCACTTTGCTACAGATGGGATAAGTATTCAGCAACATACAAAAACATGTATCTATTGGCAATCTTCGATGAATTATATTCCTTTTCATCAATCAAGTTGGCATTTTATGAAAAAAATATAATAAGGGGAGATAAAATACAAGAAAATAAAATCAAAAGGTTTGTGGCTGCAGGCATAGAAATTTTAGAAGACAGAAAGTAATCTGCATATAGGCAGCATTAATGCCTGTCAGAGTTCATCATACCTTTGAACATTAAACTTTATCAGAAAAGATTAATGGCAACCTCTGAGGGATCTAACATTTAGAAGAACATATACGTCAAAAAAGAGCTGCATGTACATAATCAGTTATAAGACAAACCATAGCTACATAAAAAAACACATGTCAACCGGTGTAAATCAATCAGGTAACATAAGATAACCTACCCAAAATTCTACAGTTGAACAATAATGTGGTGCACGAATGATAAATCATTAAATGATCACACAGTGAGGTGTGGACTAATTCTTTCGCTATTGTAATCATTCTGAAGTTTCACATCAAAACAGCTGGAGAGAAAATGATAAGATAATAGGCTTCTTACAAAGTTTCCAGTAGGGTTTACCTTGCATGTCTTCCTCAGCAGTTCCCTCTTGATGTTCCAAGGTGTCTATATCTGACGATGATACAATAATTACACGCCATTCAAAAATATATGATTTACCACCTTAACTGTAATGGAATCCATATAAATCAGCCTACCTCCTGGTTGATCTTGGGCAGCTATGGATCCAGCAACCTTCGTTGTTTTGCCCTTAGCTTGCTGGTCATTTTTTCTCCTGGCAGATCTAAATGTGTCTGCTTCATGATCAGCTTCACCAGACCTTGAAGGGCTGTTTCCAGGGGGAAGCATCTGAACCAGATGATGACAGTGTAGCCAAATTCTTCTTGGAGTCTATAAGACAAATTTAGGTACAAACATTAACCGCAAAAGTATAGGGCCACTGTTTCAGATGAGAATGCTCCATGAAGTTAGATCTAATCATAATAGGTGCAATGTTTGGCCACTATATCCAGATTAAAAAATAACAATCCCCAGATAAGGTCCAAGGAAGCTGTTGCCACAAACAGTAACAGAGCATCATAAGTAGAAGATGCCTGCCAACTTCATTGTTGACCAAATTAAGAGTAAGCTTTGTTCTATTTATCCTTTCAAAAGGAATCAGCATAACTAATTACCAGCATGGATAAACTTCAGGTAGGAGTGTTATCTTGCTTCTCATCTGCACTTGGTCGCTCCTTATGTTTGTCAAAAGAATCTACTCCCTCCGTTTTTAATTATATGACGCTGTTGACTTTTTCGTTGAACTTTGACCAACAGTATAGATTTAAATAATCACTTTTGAAGTGAAATGATATCATTGGATTCATCATCAAAAGCACTTAAAGTTAACTAAAAAATTTAGCTATTTACACAAATATTTTCAGATAAGACGAATGGTCAAAGTAACGAAAAAAGTCAATGGCGTCATATAATAAAAAACGGAGGGAGTATATGAAACCATGTGGAGAAAATGGTTTAAATGCTAATGAGTCGGTGCTATACAAATGGATACAGGTAGATCAGTTCTACCTTTTTCCTGGTGTAAGGTTTTTTCCTCGTAGCTGTTGTTATTTATCCCTTGATTTGTGCAGCATCATTATATCACATACATGATCTAAATTAGCCTGTTTCTGTCCTTTCCCTTGTTCTTCAAATGGAGAGGTCCTTGTAGGACTAGCTTCAGGAGAGGCGTCGATCCGGAAGAAGCATCACCGTGCTGTACTTGGTGCCTTATACCAAAAGAGTAAATAAGTTTGAATCCACATAGCATGTACCATGAAATTGCAAATAAAAAGGTTTTATGATGTTAGTGAACACTGACCAGCTAAGTGTTGGTCGAATTTCATTTTTTTTTTTTCTATATAAAGTTGAGGTTGTAAAGAATAAGGTTAAGGTGGCCATTAAGTAGTGGAGTAACAAAGTGCGAATTGAATAATAGCTGGTGGGACAACACTAAAATTTTGACATGGTGATAGAAATGCCGGACAACAACTGTGAAGCAAAAGAAAAAAAAAAGAATGCTAGCAGAACAAGGGACAAAAATACAGTTTGAGAAGTGAGTATTCACTTGGAGAACTAGAAGCAAATGGTACGTACCACAAGATCTTGCTTGCACGCCTCCTCAGGCCTTTTCTGCAGAACAACTTTCTCAAAAGGAATAAATGGTTTGCCAGCTTGTTTGCAAAGGCAAGTGATTCATTAAAGCTGCATTTTGGTCATATAGAAATTGTGTGTTTTGTCTCCTCCACCAAGCATTCATTCATATACTTGGTCCCTCCCATGGGATGGCAAATTCGGCAAATTATCAGCCAAGGTTGGACAATAACAGTCACAAAAAGCAGTCATGACCATTGACCAGTGATCCCTTGCTACACATCATCAGCACTAGCAGCTTCTTTTAGGGACCAAGGTTGTAGTTATTCCGTTAACCAATGTATTGCACGAAGAATCACCTTGTGTCAAAAACTCTGATGACATTTCAGCAGGCATTTCTATAGCCTTACCCAATGATTCCACCTCACAACACCCTGAAATTAGTGTATTGTAGGAAACAGTATCAGGAATAATGCCTGAGTTCACCATCTCGTCAAAAAGCTTGGACGCTTCTCCATTGTTGCCAGATTTGCAATGTGCAAATATCAGAGTAGTGTAAGTCATCTTATTTGGAGGTATATCCCTGGATTGCATTTCCTTAAAGTACATGATAGCTTCATCAATTTTTCCTATTTTGCAAAAACCATGAATCATAATTGTGTAGCCAATTACTCCCAGCTCAATGTTCTTTTCTCTACATTGTGCAAAAATGGTCCTGGCTTCTTCGACAAGACCAGCGTAAACACATCCAGTGCATAAGATGTGTTTGTAAGTTACAGGGGTTGGTTGTATGCCATCAGATTCATAGTGTCAAGGAATGCCAATTGCATCAGAAATGTTACCATTCCTACCGTGACCACCGATAGAGCATTATAGATGACAACATTTGGTTTTAACCCTTTTTCATCAATTCAGCCATATATTCATTTGCCTTCTGAATATTCTTTGCCTTACAGTAACCATCTATTATGGTACCATAAGTCACAATATCAGGCTTAAGGCCCTCACTTTTCATCTGATCCAACAGATGAAGGACCTCTTCCATTTTACCCAAATTGCAATAAGCACGTAGGAAAGTATTAAAAGTGAAAAGATCAGGCTTCAACCCTCTTCTGATCATGTCATCATGAAGTTGAATTGCTTCTTCCATTTTATTGTCTTTGCAGCAACCTTGAATCATTATGTTATATGTGATTCTATACCAATGCAACCCCATATTCACCATGGCCCTTAGAACCTTAGTGGCTTCTTTCATGTTGCTTCTTCACAGAGACCATGAATCAATGCATTTGATGTTGCAATGTTGACACCTAAACCTTTCGCCAACAATTCAAACCAAATTCCAGCTGCTTCCATGGTGTTTCCCTCCCTTGCAAAGCTCTCGAGTACAAGCTGTCAACAGAAGATCATTTGGTTTCATACCTCTTGCAACCATTTCTCTAGTAAGCCTAACCACAGTGTCCAATCTGCTGGTTCTTTGAAGAAGCCATGCAATCAATGTATTAAACAAACACAATGAACTGCCATCCCAGCCGACAATCTCCTCCAGTATCTGCTCAGCACGCTCCATCTTCCCTTCCTTGCATAGAGCCTTGGCAATTAAGTTGTACGTCACAGCTGTCGGTTTCATCCCTTGGAGACCATTTCACCAAACAGCTTGAGGGCCTCTGAGCAATGCCCCTTCTACAATGCCAACCAATCAGCTCATGTAAATAACCTCATTGAGTGTGATCCCATAACCTTCCATTTCCTGTAACACTGCATCGACTTCCACAAACCGTTCATTCCTTGCTAGACCATTTTCAAGATGCCAAATGTGACGACACTCGGTCTCAACCCGCCTTCCACCATCCTCCTCTTCAATCGGAAGGCCTCATCCACCCTCCCACTCTTGCACAGTGCATCCATCAGCACATTGTAAGTCACTACTGTCGGCTGCAGCCAGCTCCGTGTAACTCCGCTAGCATCTCAAAAGCAGCATCCACATCTCCAGTCCTGCAGAATGCCTTAATCATCGACGTGTATGTGTACCCGTTGGGGCGACGCTCTTGCCAACACGCATTTGGTCGAACACCTTGCTGGCCGCGTCCAGCTGGCCAGCGCGCACGAGCGCTTCGACAAGGATGTTGCAGGTTACGACGGAGGGCGAGGCACCACGCGAGCAGAGCACGTGGAAGGCATCGGCGGCGCGGCGCAGGGATCCGGAGACCGGGGGTGTTGAGGCAGGCGCGGACAAGGAGGTCCGAGGAGGCCGCGGATGCGGCGTCCGCGACGGCCGCCGCGGCGACGGGGAGCGGGTGCGCGCCAAGGAGCCGCGAGACGAGCCTTCGCGCGGACGGAGAGCGCGTCGCGATCGGCGACGAGCGAGGCGAGGAGGAGCGCGGAGACGCGCGGGGGAGGAGGTCGTCGCCGCGGCGGCGTCGGAGGAGAGGACATGCTGGAGGAGGCGCAGGGCGGAGGCGGCGGGGACCGGGGCCGGAGGGACGAGAGCGCGGAGGCGAGGCCGCGGGCGCCCAGGCGGCGGAGCAGGTCAGCGAGGTCGCGTGTCGAGTCGGGGGAGGGCGCCGCGGACAACGCGCCGGCGAGCTCGGCAGCAGCGGAATCTGAGATCGACGAGGAGAGGTGGCGGCGGCGGAGGAGGAAGAGGCGGAGGCGGGGAGGTGGTTTCATGGCGGATGCTTGATTCGAGCGGTGGGGGCGAGAGCCTTGATACACCAGGGTGGCGTTTGGTAATCAGGAAATGAAGACTGGGATAGGGATAGGGAAATAGAGTGAGAAATCTACACCATTCATTCATTTATATATTAGATCTCAACCATTCATTCTCTCAAGAAACATTTCCCAATCCCTATCCCACCTCTCATTTCCCACTTGCCAAACATCACACAGGCGTTGTTGCAGGTGGAGGGTGGTGGAGATTGGGGCTGTGGACTGATGGACGGTCCAGATCGGATCAGACCGTAAGAGGCTGGGAGGTGGGACACGTTCGAGGCTTGCGTCGGGATCGGTGGTGTTTCACTGTGTGACGAATCCGAAGTTAGGTTTAGGCTTGCACATCAGAATTAATTGGCTGTTAACAATCTCTTAGGTGGTCTCACCGTAATCTGCATATCATGTCCTAAAGTATGAGGAAGATAGAAAGGGGAAGAAGCAAATTGGAGAATCTTCAACTGGTGTCGGTGCTGCTCCTCTGAAATGGTTGGACATTGGAAAATAAATTGTCGTCCAAAAATGCAGCAATTTCTATAGAGACTTGCTCATAACTCACTCCTGTTGAGGAGAAAAATAAAAGGTCAGGGATGGAAGCGATACTACCTATCCTGTTTGTCACCAGCGAGACGAGGAGGGGGGGCATCTCTTCCTAAAGTGCAAAGGCGTCAAACGGTGCTGGCGGGCTCTCAATATGGAGCAGATCAGATGTGCTCTGCTTGTTCAAAATCTGATGGTGAAGTGGTTCATTGAAATCCTTGGCTTGGAAGAGACTCTCGCAGGTTGGTGATCAACTTCCCGTGGTGTTGGTGGGATGCGAGGAACAAAGGTAATGTTGGGGAGCGTATGCCAGCAACTGAGGATGTAACACCACAGAGCACAATATATGACTTTATCAGATGGTTTGAAACCTACTGTGATCCTGTCAATAAGCATGGGCAGCAAAGTAGATGGATGGTGCCCTCCAGGTACCCTAAAAATCAACTTTGATGGTGCGTTTGTCTCAACAACAAGAAAGGGTGCGTGGGGATTTATCATCGAGATCATAATGGGAGGGAGTGCAGTTGCAGCTGGGACTGGTGCTCTTCTCAACTTCCATGATGCTATGCATGATGAGGTCGAGGCATGCCTTGTAGCTCTAACCACGCACAACAGATAGGCATATCACGTATAGCTCTGGAGACTGATTCAAGCAACTTGCTGACGGCACTCAAGTCTGATGCTTATGACCTCGCTCGGGTGGTTGGTTATTCAGAGAAGCTAGAGCTTGCTATCTGAAGATTTTGTAGTTCAGGCTATATGCCATTGTAATCCTGAGTGCAATTCATGCGCGCACGAATTAGCTCGTTCCAGTTTGAATGGGGACACCGGATCAACCACATGTTTGGCTTGATCCCCTCCCAGACTTTGTTAATTCCTTTTGGATCGCGATCGTGCTGATCCCACAGTAATATAAGGAATGAGTTTGGTGTAAAAAAAAAGTTGGTCTCACCGTCTCGTGTAGGATAATGCTGAGTTGAAAGAGAAAGAGTGGAGTCGTTCAACTAATTAATACATAAAACTTGCGCTCAATGAGACGGCTTCAGCACCGTCTCATCGGTGCATGGGAAATGATTCCTTCCTCTTTAACTTGGATCTGGTGTGCCACTTCCCTTTCCTACCAAATCCCGCGTGCGCGAAATTGTTTCTTCTCTCAAGTTGCGCGCCAAATGTTTTCTATGGTGCGAAACTACATCATTTTCCCCAATATATTACATTTTGTCATCCATCGGTCGCCTCCACCTTTCAACTCAATCTCTATTACGACTCGCGGCAACTCTCTTGAGTTTGGGAAAAACTGACAGCTCCAAGCAAAATGGGAGGGGCTATGATTCAGAGATCTCCTTTCAACATGTCTATGCTAGCCGACAAGTATAGAGCTAGGTTGACCATCAAAATCGAACTCTCTATGCATACTAGTGTTAGAGGCCAGGTACGTCCCGACCACAAGTATCATGAATTTCTCACTTGGAGCTGGTTGCTCGTACAAATGGAGAAACATTTAAAAGGCACCGAGGTGGTGAAGGAAGGGGTCATATGGCGGTGGAGATGGAACTTTGGAGATATGGTCGGACCCATGGCTGCCAAAGACTGGACACGAAAACCGGTCTCACTCCGAGACGAGCACCTAGCTGAGTTGATCGACTCGGCTACTGGATCTTGGGACGAGGTGTTGGTATGGGACTTTTTTTTGCCAGATGCAAGGTTGTTTTATCAATCCCTGCATGCGATGGTGCCGAGTGGCTGGCTTGGTGCTATGATCCACGAGGGATTTTTTCAGCCAAGTTAGCTTATAAATGCAGTTCAGAGAGAGAGACAGGGACAATGTCAGAGATGCGTCCAGCTCAGTGGAGAACAACGCCCAGCAGGAGAGGTTTGATTGTGTCACACACGATAAACCACATAGGATCTCCACGTAGCCGCCCGACGATGAGTGGACCGGGGCATGAGGATTTCTGCGGTGGCTCACCTTTGCCGCTCGAACAAATTGCAAAGCAAGAAGAACAGAGTTGTTTGTTATTTTTTTCATTTCTTGTCCTTCAGAGATACAGGAGGTGCCTGATATATTCCAGCCACGACTCTGCCCAATGGGCCACACACACTTACAAACACTTGCCAACGGGCCCTACGACTCACACGACAACGCCCTACGGGCAAACAAGTCCTACACACGCTTACAGGTGGGTCCTCTTCAAAATACGCTTCTGGGGCTCCAGATTAGTCGTGCCCTGCCTCGGACGCGCATCATCCAAGTTACCGCTTTCACCGATCATCTTCAGTAACTAGTTACAATGCACGTGCGACACGCACGCGTGAATACGTTCAACACGATATCACGTGCATGAAAGTATTTCGTATACAATACAAAAAGGTACTTCGTTGAACAAAATAAGAACTTACAGTAAAAATATATCCACTGATGTAAATCAATTGTATGAAAAGAGGAAAGAACAATGAAACATAGATAATGTCCAGGTGTCAGAATTACAAACTCCTTATATAAGGAAACACGTTTCCAAAGTATCTCGCACAAATAACCCAAGAAATGTAAACCGAAAGCTCTTTACGCCCCTAAAAAGGGCCATTAATCCTCTTGACAAACTCCTTGACATCGACAGGTATGCCTTCTTTAGAATCATTCAGCTCGTATCTTAGGACGTCCAAGAGAAAACGCTTCATAGCAACTCCTGCGTTCTGCATTTTGTTGAAATTTACGATTATTAAGGATAACATGTGGATGATAACAAAAAATGGAAATGAAAAAAAGGTACCCGTGACAATCTGTGAGTGATCCACATTCACCCCATCCAAGTTCGCATAATCTCCAGGACAAACAAGCCGAATATTTACTGTAATTAAAACACCCATATCACAATTCCAATTGCATACTGGAAAACCCCATAAAAGTTTGTGGATTTGCAATTCCTTACCTTTCACGAGGAACGGGATTGTAGATGGTAGGCATTCT